>CEMU01569739.1:11287-65045 GCA_900068965.1 Calocybe gambosa | reverse complement strand
TCCTCCTCCTCCTCCTCCTCCTCCTCCTCTCCCCATCCTCCCCCTCTTCTTCTCCTCTTCCCAGTCCCTATAAAACGCGTCAATAAAATGCTACATCACACACACCCCTATTCAAAGTTGGCCATCTTGCCCATTGTCTGAGTTTGAAACGCGTTATGGCCATGGCCACCAGTTACTATAAAACGCGTCGAGTATCTGGCGAGTCCTCTTAGAACTTGCTCTTGTACCATGACTACTTACTATTACAACCCCCTTGCAGATTATGTTCCACCAAGCAACTTGAGTTCATATTCAACGTTAGTTGAGTCAAACATAAGTCTGCCCACGCGTGTGGACGCGCAACGCCCTTATCCCTCAAGTCTTCAAGTTTCAGATTGTGCCCGCGGACCGATAAAAGAATCAGTATTTTTTCGCCGACAGGACGGCGCGTGTGCTCGCTTAGCAGATGTAAGAATGCTTAAAACTTTCCTTCAAAACTCAGAGTCTGTTGGCAACGATAAGAAAAAAATCAAGATTCAAGTATCCGTGAGTTTGTCTACACCACACCACCCTTGAATAATTTTCCTTGTCAATATGTCTTATGCTACTTATAGTGGAACGGCTATCCGCCGAAGGCCGTAACTAATCAAAAGAAGTCTTTATCCGTTAGAGAATTCGGCAAGTTCATTGCGGACGAGTATTTCAAGTTCTATTCCGTGAGCTGCATACACTGCTGTCAATAATATCGCCGTCAACATCTCGTCATCGTCCAGGTTGCCCAAACATATAATACGTGCGATAATGAGGCCACAAGAATCAAAAGTGGTGGCATCCAATGGGAGCACTTGTATTTAGACGCTGCTCACCTTTCCGCAACAAATGATATCTGGCACATTGACATCAAGGCATACTTGCCCTAACAACGGTTCACTCACTCCTATCTTCTGGTCTTTCTCCAAATGATTGCTCACCTGTCTTTAATTTGCTCTTTCCTTTCTCTCGCCGTTCTGACTTTTTTATATACCGATCACTCATGCTCTTCCAACAGGTTCCAAGCTAATGTACTGCCAAGCTGTCCATTATCGAAGGAATGTCTACTTGCTTGATGCCAGATAAGATATGGGAGCGTGGCAGTGTTTCTGCTTTGACAAAACGCGTCAAACGTTTCAATTTACGATCGTTGAAAACTGGATAAAGGCCATTAGGAAGAATTTTTAAGTGGCGTCAAACGTAGTTTTGGTTCATGGAAATTCCGTTCTTCGCCACAGCGCCGGCAGCTTTTTCCCCCCTGCGGGTTTTTTGACGCACCGTGCAGCCTATTACCTATACAGACTATCACCAGCAATAATGATACACACACTTGTTAAATATAATATTATCTCATTCTATTTAGCCGCTATTCAATGTGAGCAAGTATGCGTAGATGGACGCTAGAAATACACTGCACCAAGGGTTGTAAGATGAAGGGTATTTTAATGGGTAATATGCAAGAGACCAGTAATGCAACGATATGCAAAACAGTGATAATAGACTCACGACGGACTAGTTCAAATTCTGGAACTTCATCCACTCCTTGTCATCAGCATTGAAATCGACCCCCTTCCTCTTCCACCAGTCTCTTGCCTCTGCACCGCCCCCTATAGCATCTTCCAACGCTTCCTCAATATCACACATCCTGTACTGAATCGGCAGCCCAGATTTATCCCACCATTCCAACACTTCCGGCCTATTATGCCTTGTCGCACCCGTCAGCGCATCCTGATCAAACTTAACCTGCAGCCCGCTCCTTAGCCACCACTGAAGCACCTCCACTCTCCCGTGACAACTCGCATGCTGCAACGCGTTCTGGTCGTACTTTGGCTCGAGCCGTGACGCCGCCCACCACTCAAGGACAGCCACATTCCCAGCAGTACTCGCCACATCCATAACTCGTCCAATCTTAAGATGAAGACCTGTCGTTTTGTGTTGTCTTAACCACCATTCGAGGACAGGGATCCGGTTTTTAGCGCTAGCATGCTCCAAGGCAGCCTCAGTGTATTCCATCGGTCTGCCCCAGTTGAGCCACCAATCGAGAGACGCGACCTGGCCGTTGCGAGAGGCGCCGTCAATGGCTTCTGCCACCGATCCTGGAGAAGGGGGCGGGATGAGATGTGGGTGTTGCTCAAAGCCGTGCTTCCACCAGGAAAGGACGTCTGTACGGCCGTGGCGTGATGCTTTTATGGGAATAACATCGTCTTTGAAGATGGACTGGAATATGGGGTAATGTGCCGAAAGGAAATATTCTAAAACGTTGATATAACTGAATCGGACTGCAAAGACTGCTCCAATTTTTGTGGGTGGGTTAAGGCAGAGATCTGAAGCACGTATTCGTGCTACGCAGCCATCAAGCATGGCTTCATCTGTAGAAGATGCTCGGGACCACTCCAAAGGTCTTGATAGGCTAGTTGGAACTCCGACTGCTTTTGCGAGCTCCCAATCGCCGACATGATCCATGATGTAGGCAAGGATCTCGATTGGCAAATTACCTGGCTTGGAGAGTTTGGAGGACGTCGATAGCTGGGGCTGGTCTTGGGGAGCTGTGGGGAAATGATAAGTATGGAGGTCGTGGTGTGCGAGACGGGATGCGAGGTCGGCATCTGTTCCGGTGGCGGGTAAGTTACGGACTTTGAGGAAGAGACTGAGCTCTGAGTAGGACAGCTTTTGATAAGCTTGAGTGACTTGAGTTAAAGGAGAGGCCTCATCCTGCAGTGATCGTCAGCATATTGAGGCCAAAAACTAGAACGCTTTTCAGCATACCATCGAGTCAAGGTTTTGGAATTTTATTATGTAATATATAGGTGCTCAACCCCAATATATCTCAGGAATCGCCCATAGTTCACTCGAACCGACTCCTCATCCTGCTCCATCTCAAAATCCCTCAGCAGTGCCTGGACTGAACTCACTAGGATCTTTTCAGCTTTTGATTAATGACCGCCAAGCTATATATACTTACAGTCATACGAGAAAAGCGTCCTCACATTGATCGGGAAATGGTTGCTTTTGTTCCCGTCAGTTCTCAAAATGGGCACTAGATCTTTATCCAAGTCTGCGCCCCGAATGCGCGAATTTGCTGCTCGTGCCTCACTTTCACGTTCGTCGTACCAGAGTGAATGGAAGAAGAAGAAAAACTCACCAATTCGCCAAAGCAATTTGCATGCTCAAAATTGCCTCTTGGTTTTCACTGATCTGTTTTTCGAGCGGAACCGAAATATAATTGTTAAATTGTCTCTCCATCTGCCTCTTGGTCTGAAGAGCAATTTCACTTTTCATTTTTGCCGTGATCTCTTCACTACGACAGTGGCTATCAGTGATGCAGTTATTTAATATGTCGCTCTCCATTACCTCAGACAATGTGCAACCGCCATTTTCAATCCACTAGCGATCGTCTGCTTGGCCGATTCTATAAGCTGATCTTGAGACTTTGAATGTTCCATCAACTGTTTCCGAATCCTTTCGATGTCATCCGTTCTATCCTGTTCAAATATTTTCCAGACAAAGCTTCTCCTAAATTTAGTTGAACAAACCATCTTAGGGTTCACTCCAGCAACGAGAGCTCTTGCTTGGTCGTCGTATATCTCTAGTTCGTGCTGGCTTTTTTGGGAATTTTTTTTGATCAACACTCTCCTTCACAACGAGGCATACAACTTACACATCTCCTAGAGTGTTTTTCATTAGATTTACGAGCTTGACCACTTCCGCATTACTGAGGGAAGAATCGGCAGGCATTGTTCAAAGGCAGAAAATCGGTCCCCTCTCAACGCCTAACTTGGTGCTTATCACTTTGGCTTCAGCCTGCAGCTTTGGCATTTGTTCTTCTGAATCCTGATGGTTTTACGTACGATGTATATATATGCAGAATATGTTTACATACTTGGCTAACATGACTCGAATAGTTCACAGATTAGACTTTTTTGCATTTCTCCACTCAACAACCAAGTCTTCCCCCATGCCAGCTGTCAGATAATCTTTCAAGTTCTGTATAGCTCGAACTTCCATTTTTCTCTGCGAGTCCTGATTTTCGGTGCCCATGTGAGGCAACAGTGTGATATCGGGCAACTCCAAAAGCCTGGGGTTGACTTCTGGCTCGTTGGGGAAGACGTCGAGTCCCACAGATGCAAGCTGAGAGGACACAAAACAAGTCATGTCAACACTTTAAACGGGTGCCGTAAAAATAAAATAAAAAGCACTCACATGCCCATCTTCCAACGCCCTAATCATCGCCTCCTCATCTATCACCTTACCGCGTGCTGTGTTGATGATAATCGCACCAGGTTTCAACGCCCTAATCCACTTCTCTCCCACCAATCCTACTGTGTCTTCCCTCAACGGCACATGCAAACTGAGCACATCGGCCTGTCTGAGCATCTCCTCCACGTTTTCAAAGTATTCGCAATACGACGGCGCGTCCACAACCTTGTGTCTCGAGTGGTAAATGACACGCATCGGGAAGCCTTGTACGAGCTCTGCCAAGCGTGAGCCGATACCGCCAAGTCCCAAGATGGCAAGCGTGCGCCCTGTAAGGTCATGCGATTTTCTTGCGATACCGCTCGGTTTCCATTTGAGAGCATGAAGAGATCGTTCAGAAGCGGAGTATTGACGAACTGTCGAGATTAAAAGATACAGGGCCGTCGTGGCGGTGGCGTCATCGACTGCTCCAGGAGTGTTTGATACGTAGATCCCTGAAAGTGCCAAACTAAGGAAAACCCCGCGCACAAGCAATGACTTGCGGACGTGCCTTTCTTAATACAAGCTTGGACATCAACGTGATCGTACCCAGCTCCGTTATGGGCGATCCACTTGACACTTGGGGATAGTCCGAAAACGAGCTCCTTGTCGAACACGCCGATGATCTCTACTGATCCGAACTCTCTGTAGATCCCGACAACATCGTGGTATTTGCCGCCGGGTTTGAAAGCAGCAAGAAATTCTGGTCGATTTTTTGAGTCGAGGTGCTACATGAACAGACAACATGGGATGTTTTTTCTTGAACGAATATTTGGGCTTACTATGACCTCGGCGATATCGCCCAACAAGCGATTTAGGTCCTCATGTGCCCAGACTATACGACCTATATTAAATATGTATTAGAAGACTTTGTGTTTACTTTCGAGCGACAAGCGTCCTGACCGCAAATGAGAATCTTTGGGGCCATGGCAGGTGATTTCGGGTACAAAGTGATGAGTACTTGGGTAGATAACTTATAAAGTACGCCTTATGGTCTCGGACCGGTTGTACCGTTCTTCACGTGTTCACTCGCCTTCTGTCGCTCACGAGACAGAAGGAATTCATTCAGTCGTTTCAGCGTACCACGCGCAGGGTTCACGTCCGGCCTGCAAGCGATCACCCATTCCAAGCATGTCCGTATGCGCGCCTTGTCAACATCTGCTGGCGTCGTCATCGTCGTTGTCGCCGTGTCCGAGACAGTCTCCCTCATCTTTCCCTGAGTATTGAAGAATAAGACAAGCGCAGCAAGTAGAACTGCAACTGCTTCATCACATATCGCTCCCTCGCCACTACTGTCGCAGACGATACATACGTCACGACTTTGCACGAGTTGTTCACCAATAAATGGGAGGGCGCGGGGAAGTAGCGTTTGCGTCAAATATCTCTTGTTGAGCGGCGTGAGGTGTAGCTTCAGGATCGAACAATCGGGCGATGCCCGCAACCTCTCTGACGCATCTACCGTCACTGTAATCAGAACATAAGCCGTGTTCTTCGTAACAGTGCTGTCGAGCTCGGAAAAAGCGCATATCTTCATCCGACCATCAACTTTAGTTATCCCTGTCACTTGAGCGCCTTTAACTGTCTTATCCTTGATGCGACTTCCAAAATCAAGTTCAGCAGCAGAGACCAGTGCTTCAATGAGTCTAGGAAGCTCTGAGCGACTGGCTGTGAGAAGTTGGGTTGAATGGCACCAGTACTCTGTAGGCGTTAGGCCCTAGAATAGCAAGGATCAGCTCCTAAGCTGAAGGCGACCTCGGGCGTCAACAAATAAATAGTCACCATACTCCAAAGTTCATGGTCGTCACCCGATCCTTGAATGTATGCGAACCCTCCAGGTCGACGCGCGTCTTCGCTCTGCTTAGACGCAGAGAGGCAAATTACCGGGATAAAGGGTGGTTCGGCTAAACCTGTCGATGCAAAGCTCGGAAATGTAGTTGTAGCTGGTGTTATCCATAGAGGGCGAAGGGGTGCAAGGAGAACAGGGAGGTCAAATGAAGAAGCCTGGAATATGTCATTGATGAAACCTAGAGTCCACAAATTCTCATTGACCTACAAGGAGGGCATCCGTCCATGTATCAATCTGTAGCTCTATTTGATGATGCTCTTGTGGACTGACGACACCGGGAGGCGTGTATAGTGCAGTATCCCACTCTCTTGCTTTCAGGTTGGGATGCCGGCGCGCCATAGCACGGTTAATGACAGCACACCAGATTGGAACTGTCTTTGACAGGGAATCTGGAATTCGTTTACCAGCGCGAGTGGAGTCAACAAGTAAAAGACTGCACTAGGTTGACTTGAGCACATTCAAATCCAAAAAAGGTGTATGTTAGCACAACCTGCAATATTCCACAGCCAACTGTAGAAGGTGCAAGTTCGGTCTTCGAAGGTTGAAGCTCCAGTTGTTAAAATGCCCGTCGGTGGACTTGAAATACGCGGAAATTCCGGATGAGATGGCTGGATCGGTATACCACGCGCCGCATCTCAAATTCGGCACTACGGGGGTATCTGGATAGAATCTGTGAACTGAATTGACAAACTCTGAATCTTCTGCGATGGAATGGAGACGATTGAATACATCCACCGACTCTCGACGGAGTGCTTGCAGAACGAAACTGTTGGGCATGGCTTATCTAATCACGATCATTTCGCGAATTCATTGAATGCTAATAGACCTATCAGTCTGAATGCGCCTCAGTGGCTAGTCTTGCAATACGTTTATTCCCTTTACATTCCTGCACAGCGTTTAGGCCCCTCGTCGTGTTGAGTAAACCTGCACCTTGATACAGTTTGAGGTATCTAGCAGGATTGTAAGCAAGACTGAAGGTGTTGAAACCGCAAGAATAAAAACCGAAGACATATTTCCTCTACAAATTCAGAGTAGAGCTTGCGGTTGTATCGTCGCTATTCTAGGGATAGCATCATCATTCTATACCATGAGGAGAGAAAAACTACCTCGTGTCTTCGCGCTGTTTCTTCGTATCGATGACTTTGATGAACTATAAAGTGATCCGCAAGAACATAGTACGATATCCCAGAGATATACATCTCGAACAGACATGCAGCCTTATTACCTCCATAACCGACGAACCTGCTATCGCACCTAGGCAAGATAAGATAAACATCGTCAATCCCTTTCACACACGGAACAGAGGTAAATTAAAAGCACCATGGTGGGCCTTCCTTTTTGAAAATCACGTAAGGCTCATACGCAGATGAATACTGGTTAACTTTATAAATATGACCAGGAGGGGCCGCATAGTACTTCTTATAGTCCGTACTGTAATGACCAGGTGCCCAAGACGCATGGAACATCCCAATTTGCTTCGATTTTACCAGGCCAAGCAATGTCTAGCGTTTTTTTTTTCAGTAGAGTTTTGTATGCTGAGCAAAATTGGCAGACCCGCTTATCTTTGGGGAACTTCGAAGGGTCTAATCCGTCTGCGTACTTGCTATATTCAAAGGCTGGAATAACAAAGGCCGTATTGCCTTCACGTAGTTTGCTTATGATATGCGGGGACTTTCTTATCGCTGCACGGAAGTCTGTACAAATGTAGAAGTCGACATCGAGCATCATGATATAGTCTGTTCGGGCGAAGAGACGGGCAATGTTACGCCAGGTGTTGAATTGTCGGTCAAATGAATCTATGACGAGATGAACATCCACGAAAGTGGCCATACTGTTTGACATAGCATATAAGGAGCGAAGGGATTTGACGATAGCCTGAATTTCGCCCGTCGCGTTACTTACGTGGACGGTAACCGAAATCGGGCCTACGAGGGAGGAACTAATCTGTTTGCGATTACAGATGCTCGTAAAACAACCCACCTTGATACCGCTCAACAAGTTGGCTGAATGCATGGAATCGGCTGCTAGTCACAAGAGTTGTGATCGTAAGGTCCTCTTGATGAAATTCACCAGACGCTCGATAAAAATAAGGTATGATTCTGCTTGGACGCATGGGACTGGAGAACGCTTTTGACAATGAAAGCTCCTCGTCCACAAATATAGGCTCTGACCCCCCAAGGCCATGTTCGAGCGCCCCAGCTGACGATCTCCATGCTGTTTTTCCATGCGAAAAATGATCCAGAAAAGAGTCGACCTGCTGTGATTGGACTCCTTTAACACGTTGGTCTTGCATAGTGTTTTGCTTGAACGATTTCCATACTGAATGGGGCAGCGGGGAATGATTTACTAATATGGCTAGGCTGGCGCAAAAAGGGAGGACGATGAAGTTGTTCGTTGTGTAGACTACAGCGATGATAATGTAAAACACGAATAAGAAATGAAAGAACTGAGATAGACGAGAGAACGACATCTTGACGGGCCTTCAGGAAAGTGCAGAAGCTCAAATATGATGTCACGTGAAGTATTGCAATCAGCGACACAGAAGCAGAGCGGGGAGGCTTGTGTTCACGGGCAAGCATAGTGACGTCTTTCTGAGAAATAGAAACAACGAAACGAGAGTAGCAAAGCATAGAATTTCTTCGCTGCAACAGCAGTACATGATTTGTTTCCAAGTTGTTCAGTGAGCGACAAATGATATTGCGTCTTTGTACCTCGGCTCCAATTCAAGTGTAGCGGGTCTCTGAGATAATGGACAGCTCAAGACGGGCGACTGCATGAAGATAAGCACGAGATGTCGCCGATCAATCAATGTTTGGGTAATTACCTTCACAATCTCTTTCCAACAAGATTTCGTCACATCCTCAGGAATCTAGCAGCCGCTGCAAGACCAGCGGCACCAACAGCAGCTGGATCATAGACATATTCGACGTGTTTAAACACATGGCCTCTCTGTGCCAGATCCTCTAGGATCAAGTTTCTATAGGCTTTAATTCCCACCAACGAACCTCCAAAAGAGATAACGCAATCTTGTGCTCTGACCGCCCGAGGATAAGTTCGTTTGTCGTCGCTGAGTAGTACAGCGATTTCCTCCGCAAGAAGGCCGGCGCATGTACGGAGAATCGAAAGTGCTAGCAGGTCTCCCTTTTCAAATGCGGCGGCGAAGACCAACGGAGAGAGCGAAGATAGGCGTTTTTCTCTCGGTGATAACAGGTAAGCAGGTGAGTTTGGTGTGAGTTGTTTATTCGCTAGCGGGTCGGGGAAGTGAATGATAGTGAGTATTTCCATGATATCGTTTATGCCAAACCGATCCATAATCTGTGCGGGCAGTATGCTCTGGATTTGCTTGCCCGTCACAGTGGCTTTGTCATGTTCGAGTAGAATTCGACGGACTGCCTCTCTGCCTACACTGAATCCTCCTCCTTCGTCTCCGAGTATCCAACCCCACCCACCGATACGACCAAGCTCTTCAAGGTTTCCGTTATTCTCCCTGAAAGTTACGGCTATTGAACCCGTTCCTCCAATGACTGCGAGGGCATGCGAAACGTCGGAGTGCATGCGAACAGGCGCGGCGAGGAGGTGCGTATCGTTAGCAACTGCAAGGCGTGGACCTGCAGGAATTCCAAGAAGAGCTGACAAAGCCGGGGTGATCGTTGCAACAGCAGCAGGAGAATCGACACCAGATACACCAAGCCATGCTGCAGCGAAAGGCGAGTCACCAACTGGTGGAAGAGAGAGAGCGTCGTTGGACAGGGGCAATTCACAGGCTCTGAGGGCTGCACTGACGGCTTGAGTTACGGCATTTATGAACTCGGAAGGAGTAAGATAAGCAAAGTTGGAAGGGCCGCCGAGGGCACGGCCGACTATCTTGCCATTGAGGTCAGATATAGCGGCTGAAGTTTTGGAGCCTCCGCAGTCGACACAGAGAAAGAGAGGCATGCTGGGTGATTGAAATCAACAATAAGCAATAGATTATCTTCAGCACCAGTTTGCAGCATATGGCTCAATCTCAAACGGTTATTGCTTGGAAAAGCAAGCACGCGCACATGATCCGGCTCGAGCATCCTGCCCTAAATATGATTTTTCTCACGCCCTATGCCACATAAATATGTGCAAGTTTTTTTTTTTCAGCTTTTCTTCGTGCGGCGGCGCGTCCATTTAATCCCCATGTTGCTCATGATCGCTCTTTCCTACAAGGTCTGTCCAGGCGATCGTTAGAGTGTCAGGCCGTGCCAAGAGCGAGTAGTATATCTTAGTACCCAGCTATCATCTCTTCCATGCTACAGGAAGGGAGGATGGGTCGGTGGTCCATACATTTCTGTTATAGTGTGTTAACACAAGTGATAATTTAGACTAAACGACTGTAGCAATGTCTCTGTAACGATTAAAGTGTCATGTAGCAATAAGTCAACTGCTCTATCCAAATCGACAGCGTCGTCCTATGTAGAATCCTCGCTTTTGTCATCCTCATCAGCCGCTTCTCTGTCCTTCCAACGCTCGTAGGTCTTAGTGAGTGTCCTACTTGCAAGGATGAATGGTTCCTTCGTCCAAGCTTTCTCCCACACGCGCCCCGCAAACTCTAATTGTTCCCCAGACCTCAAACTCTCTCGAAATATCGCTAGAACTTTATATGAAGGAGCAAGAACATTGTGTATCCGTTCCCAGAATGGTGTTTCTGGAGGTAATGCAACTAAGAGCGATTGAGACCTACGTGACTCGTCAGCTCGAGTACTCCTGTGAAGTGCAAGAAAAAATTCACCGAAATTCAGGAAGCGGACGTGGAGGGATAATCTGACCCCACCACTTGCTACCCTCGCCAATCTTTCGAGCTTCTTCCGAATCCGTTTGACCAGAGCCCTTCTCTAGGTGGTCCTGGTATTCCTGCCAGATTTCTCGTTGCTGCTGATATCGTCTCTCCATATGTTGCTGAAGCTCCAAGTTCATCACCATTGAGTCTACTTTATCATGTATAGCCAACCGATTTGGGCTGGTCCAGAGATACCAGCCCTCATCCCAGTGCTTCACCGCTTCAGCCCGTGATTTTTGCGATGGCCCCTCCTCGGGGTCTTCTGGAGAAGCTCCGCCTAACAATCGGGGAAGATTGGCTGGCTGACCCTCGGAAGGTAGTGGGTACAAAGCCTTGCCGTCTGGACCGACGTTTCTGTGGTTTCTGAATGCAATAATGTTCTTGATCTCATGGGGGAAAACCCTTCGTATGCAAACAGAGCGGCAAAATGGTTCTTTCCCGTGATACCGACCGTTGACGGTTTGTGAGCAGTAGGTTAAACACCATTCGTCAGACTTTGGGGAGAATCTGCCTTCAAGGTCGTTCAGTGATCTTATACACTGAATAGAATTTACATTATATTACCTTTGGGAGGGGTTAGAATCTTGACGGAAGGAAAGTCAGCCAAAGGTGGCTTCTTGGGCTGCGGCGCGCTTGTGGGTTCCCCACTCGACATGGCAGAAGATTTATAAAGACGTTTTGAGTCTGGCTGGCAATACGTAATCGGTACAACAGTTTAGAGCGGAGCTTTAATTGTTTTAAATTTCGTGATTTTTTTTTCCACCAAACTAACAATTTTCTTCTGCGCCGTTTGAAGAATCGTTGTCGCAGCTTACGCACAAGGAGTTTCACACTCCCAAAATACGCTGTGGGGAAAGTCCCCGGAGGTACAGAGCATGTCCTTGTTTAATTAACGGAGAGCGACCGTCTTTAGGCACGACGGTACTATTCGAGGACGGCGAGATCGATTTTTGCTGGGGAAAACCCCTCTCCATCTCCGTCTCTGCCACTCTGTTGCTTAGTCCGAAGGCCGACTTATCTATCTAAAGGCGCGGATAAGCGAAGATATGAGCTTACCCGTAGCTGGATACGTTGGCTGGACGATGGGCAGTCTGTTGCTCATAGACATAGTCATACGATTGTTGACTTGAAGGTTTCCTTTGGTCATCAACTCAATGGGGCTCACTCTCATATGGCGCAGCATATTTTTTCCTCATTTTGAACCTTTGTGTTCATTCCCTCTTCACGGGATCTTCGATACAACCTAGGTGAGCTCCCTCTTTCTGTGTGTGCTTTTTTCCTCGTGATGAATATTCTTTGAATTTCTTCATGGTGTATACCTACACGTAGGGCGAGCTCCAGTATTTGACACACTGATATCTGTTTTCTTCTTGGCACTTGGTATAGTCCTGAGTCCTGACCTGACCTCTATCTGTAGATCACTGCAAAATCGGAACCGAGTACTATACTATCTTTCCTAGTTGCAATAGAGCACGCAGATAAAACATACAAGTTATTCGTCCGAGGGGCATCAGCTCAATGAACATTTATATATTGAGATATAGAAATAGGAAGTTCATGAAAGTCAAACGCGGCGAAACAGCAATTTACGTTTAAGCGGCCCTCTCATATTCCTGACCACCAAGACCCATTACCTGTATCTGCTGGATCATCTGTCACTAGCTCACTGCTCGAATTTTTTGGTCGACTATTCCATACATTCACCATATCCGTCCAAACTTTGACCCCTTCAAATTGGGCTGCGCTACCTTCTGCGACGTATGTCCAGACATCTAAAGCATCATCCCTGCTTGGGTATACCCGGGTCGTCAGCGCAAATCTGTCGTTAACGAAGACTTCTATCAGAGATCCGTCGCAAAACACGCGAAAATCAATCGGCTCTGTGTGATTGTTATCGAGGATATATGGCTCGAAATGACCATTGGCGGAATAGCTAGCAAATTGCTTGATGAGCGAGCTATTGTTGCGATCCACTGATATCACGTTAGTGGTCGAAGAATAGGACACAATAGTATGCCTTGATGTCAAATAAGCCAGACTTCGGACGGTTGATAAACGTAACATACTCTTCCAAAGAAGGAGAGGCTCTGATAATGAAGCCAGCAGAACCAGCCACATTTAATAGACGAGCTGATAACTCGAAATGATTTGCTGTAATATTCTTACCACTGCCATTGACAAGCTGCGTCCTGGTGATGAAATCCTGGCTGTTGACGGAAGGCAATCGAGAGGCACGCAACCCCCCAACGACATCCGGGAGTGGTTTGACACCAAGCGTTGTAACTATGTAGGTTCCGTCGCTGTCAGCCTTCCAAGTAGCGGACGAAGCTTTGGGTACTCCATCGTTCGGAGGTCGAACTTTGCGTGTTTTATGTACGAATAACTCGCGAGGCAACCCCATGCTGCCCTGAAAACCTTGGGCTTTGATGCCATAGTTATTCCTGAAAGATATGAAGTGGGTTTAATTGAAAGACATTTGAGGCATACATATCCTCTGGAGCCCAACCCCAAGAGACTCTTCTGGAGTTCTTTGTATCCCAAAATGAAGTGATAGCGTAGAGCTATGTTTATGATGAGCAGTACAGCATACCACTCGACACAACTACTTGCAATTCCCCAATCCCCTAGGCCACTAGAGACGATATCGAATTGCGCCGATCCGTTCGTCCGTCGTGACATGTTGCCCTCTGCCCAAACTGACCAATGGGAGCTTGGATGAAACGGAATATCGCCTCCTTCCGTTCCTGTAGTGATCTACGAGCGTTGTGAGATTTGGTGCTGGTACAAAGAACTCGGTCGGGATACTCACAAAGAAATGCACCGCCTTCTCATCGCCACCATGCTCTCTTGACTCACGCTGAAACCATGTTAAGGATCAAATATACCGAAGTTTCACAGCACAAATACCAAAGAAAAGGCGCCAGGTACTTCGAAGTTAAACCCGAACGTCCCAGTCTTTGTGGGATCACCACCAAAGGACACATTGCGTCCAATCTCGAATAGCGCCCCAAGGAATGTCCAGTTGGTCAGGTCCGACGCAGGAGCTGAATACAATGGGATACGAGGACCGACACCTTTGATTCCTGAGCCAAAGACAGCATAATAGTGGGGCGTTTTCTGCTGTAGAACGGTATCCATTTCTGGCCATGCATGGAAGAAAGGATCGCGCCAGGCCGTAATCTACACGGATTACTGTTCAAGAAGAGATGCCTAAGCTAAAAACGGAGATGGATACGAACGTCCCAACCTTTAGAGCCTGATTAAAGCAAGGTAGATTAGCGAGTCACATGAACATACCTCCTGGAGGTGTAACGAGAGCAGGGTTTTCTTCGTATTTGTTCCAGGTCAAGCCTCCGTCAGCAGACGTTGCCAAAGACTGAGACTCTGTCTAAACGCGAGATCATCCGAAAACATCCAATGTATGTCAATTGCCAGTGCGGCTCACCCCTGGAATATAATCACGCTGTGGGGATTAGTTGGGCGCGCACATTTTTATCAACAACGACCACCTACATTCCATGCAGTTGGTAGTTGCTTCACCGATGTATAAAATATCGTCAAGTTGCCGTCTTGTTGACCTTTCAGGCTCACGGCTTGTCCAGTTCCACTGAAAACACCCAAATGGTCGTATGTTCCGTTTGCCCCTGTGACTATAGCCTCTGGCTCGTGATTTTCCCAGCCTGTGTTGTCTGTCCAAAATATCAAGTCATTCGAAGTGGCATGGCCCCAAGAGATGTTCCCCCAGTCAACGTGGTTTGTATGAAACTGGTAGAATAGATGATACAAATCTTTCTTCGGGTCATATAAGGCACTGCAGGGATCATTCTGCCAACCTGCTGGAGCCAGGAAGTGAAATCTAGGACGCCAGCGGGTAAATAATGCATTGTTGGGGAGTGCATTGAGATCTTGGCTGGGGTCGATGTTTGCAGAATAAATTGGAAGAGCATAGGCCAACAGAAAGAAAGCTGGGATCTGCATGTCGATAACTATAGTCCGTCGTAAAGGGCAGGCTCCAAAGCCAATCAATTCTTCACCGAGATGATAAGCTTCAGTTATGTAAGTTGTGTGTGTTTCCACGATGATATAGATATCCATAAGAAAAACATAGATAAACGCTACAGCTTGGATTGTACGCTTTCGTCTGCGGGATCTCTTCCAGCCAGCTCTACCTTTGCAAGTTCGCGAAGCTCTCTTCGAAGTATTTTACCAGCAGCACTGACCAACAAGCGTTAGTACACATAAGCTATGAAAAAGAGCAGTTTTTCACCTCTTGGGTATCGTGTTTATGATCATAACTCCGCCTCTAAGGCGTTTATGTCGAGCGACACGTTCGTGTGTCCATTTTTGTATACTCTTTGCAAACGCCCTCTTTGCCTCATCTGTAACAACTTTTGCAGGATTCGCATGCACCACATATGCCCTGAATATGATATAGAGTCAAGGAGGCTTTCAGACAAGATACCCGATACAACTTGCCGTGGCAGCTCTGTTGCTTCTCTAGTACTGTCGACACCAATTACGGCTGTATCAGCAATATCAGGATGCGTAAGAAGTAGTCCTTCAAGTTCTGCGGGGGGCACTGAAGGAGTGTACTGTGGTCAGTTCCAGTACAAGATTGCTTTTCGCACAAACGTGCCTTGGAATCCCTGAGTACGAGTCGAGACACATCTCATTAGATCGAAACTATGGTCCCAAAGGTCATTCCGCACCTTATACTTGATTAACTCCTTCCGCCTATCAACAATATAATAATAGCCTTCTGGATCTCTAATGGCGACATCTCCCGTCTTGAACCACCCATCAGGCGTAATCGATTCCGCTGTGGCACTGGGATTACCCAGATAGCCCTGAATGCCTATCAGTCCATCGCTGGTATCGGAAATTCGTTGAATTCCATGCACCTTCATGATACTTCGTCCACGTAACCACAACTCGCCCGCCTCACCTTCGTTCGCCTCAATTTCCCCTCTGCCATCTATTTCGTTGACGAGACGCGCTTCCAAGTTAGCAAGAAGTATGCCAACACTTCCAACCTTGCGAGCACTACCCTCAAGAGGCATTAGGTGAGTAGTCGGAGAAGTTTCTGTTAGTCCATAGCCTTCCGACGGGACCTCTTAGAGAACGCAAAAAGCAGTATGGAGAAGAAATTACCTTGTAGAAGAGCAAATTTTCCTTTAGATTTTTGAACATGCTCGATGCGCTCTGTAATCTTTCGTTGGAGAAAATCAATCAGATTGACACCACAGCAGAAGGTAGGGACCAACCTGCTTAACAAGTGCAGGCCCCAGAGGTGCAGCACCAGAGAACAGTAGGTTAAGGGATGACAAGTTATATTTCTCAACAGCTGAGTCGTAGTGGTCATTGAATTGGGCGGAAAACAATGGTTCGCGACTTACCGGGATGTCTTGACAACACGACAAGGATAGGAGGGACTATGAATGCTACCGTAACTTTGTATCTTTCAATGCTTGCACAAAACTTTTCGGGATCGAAGCGTTGGTGGATGATCATCGGAATCCCACATGTCCAAGGGAAGTGTAGCAGCTTGACTGCGCCTACAGAAGAATCTGGTTTCAGAAGATGATACGATGCAACCAAGTGGACATACCATAAATATGGTAGTACGGCAGGACACCCATAATGCTATCATGTCCAACAGTCATTTTAGGGAAAGTGTCTTGGACAATCGCTAAGACGGTGGTGATATTCTGGTGGGTAGTCTAGAAGCCGGCTTATTGATAGACGTCTCAGCCGGATGGTATAGCAAGGCTTACCTCGACGCCTTTGGGTCTCCCAGTCGTGCCTTATCCCAGCATCGTCTGGTCAGACGCGCTCGAAACGAAAAAAAAAAGACATAAACACACCTGAGCTATAACACAAATATACCGTCTCGTGGGCATCTTGCCCATCAAACTTTTCCTCCTCTTCCAATTTGCCCATATCCAAGAGTTGCGCCAGAGTCTTGAATCCTCGAACGTGGATGGACCTTGGTACAGGCGGACGGCCCGCCCATTCCAACCCCTCCTCAAGCACTACGATGCGTCTCCGTGCCTCCGTACCATCAACGCCGAGCGAAGTGAACATTTCGAGTACCGTTGGGAGACCATCCTCTGAAGTGAACACTAGACCGGCACCGGAGTCGATATATTGAAACGCAAGTTCTTGAGCTGTGTATCCGCTATTGGCTAGAGTTGAACGGAGCCCGGCAGCAACTGTGCCGTCGTATGAAATATTAGTAAACCATTTTTGCAAAGCAAGCAAATTAGGATTAGTGCGAGCCAAAATAGAAAAGCGATCGCGGAGAAGAAAGAAAGGGATCGAGACCCTCGAGAAATAAAAAGAAGGAGGAGTGGCAGGTGTAGTAGAAAGGCTCTAGGCTCCCTCACCTGACCCAAACAGCGCAACAGGCCAGCACAAAGAATTGTGCGAAAAGATGAGAACGACGTCTCCCCTCCTTGCTTGAATCTCTTTATGGTGCTTGAGCCCATAGGCAAATCTGAGCGCCAATTCTCTGGTTTGAGAACGAGTTATTGAGGCACCTGTCTCGGCGTCAACGAACGCAAGAGTTGTTTCTGGGAAGCCTCCTATAGTTGGAGTTGGCCTGTTTGGATCGCCGGATTGACCTACAGCAAATAGGTGGCTGAAGAGGGACGTGGCGACTATAGAGACCGAGGGAGCTGGAGACGTGTAGATTCTAGGCGCCATTGACCTCGTTGTCTCTGAGAAAGGACCCCCCCCCCCTTTTACTTGACTACTGTAGGCACGGAATAAATTTGTCGGCACCAATGCCCGTATTGCCCCATATCACCACTGTCTAAATTTTCATTACAATGCATCCTACGGCTGCGCTTCCATCTTCCCTCTTCCTCAACTCGCAACTCGCGAAGGATAGAGTATTTTCTCCACCGAGTGGATTGTTCAACGTAGCACATGACGCATCACCACATGGTATAAGATTTGAATAGGCTTGTCAATCATTGAGTACTCTTATCACCAAACTGACAGTCGGAATATACAGTACACCGGTGTTCTCCTGGACCAAATCATATGCCTCAAATAATCATCGATCATCTCGCACACAGGGCGCACGGGTATATCAATTATGCATGGGCAAAACTTGCACCCTCTTTTTCATTATTTATCGATCAGGATTGGAGGCGATCCGTCTATGACTTGTGCATACGTCGGATAAAAGTAGCTATTAAATATGATAGTTCATGTAAGCTGCGCACGCATGAACACTTGAATAAGCTGTTATGAGCATAATTAAGCTATTTCCTGAGGCGACGTGTGTAACGGATAAGAGAATCGTAACGAGGCCGAGATGGGTTAATAGGCGAACATGTTGTTGCTGAAGGAGTACTAGGTAGTAGATGTGAGGGTAGGCTCGAGGAGACAGATTACATAAGTAATCATCTTGACTCTCATGGCCTCTCTCCTCGAGCGTATGAACCTGACCCCTACTCCTTCAGCAACAGGGCCTGCTCGTCGCAAGACAGCTTCAAGTCAACGATCTTCTCCATACGTGTGTAGCAGTATCAATTTAAACTTGAAGCATCCCTCAACGTCACAAAAAAAAATTAGGCTCGACCACCCAAGGGCGACGTCGAGGCAGCATGGACTCATGATCTCTACGAATCATCCCTTTCTTCCCGTATAGATGCTAAACCAAATCCTCCTCGCGTTAATCTCAGCTCACTTACTCAAAAAGCCATCCGAGAAGCGACGGGCGCTTCCCAACAACTCTCGATAAAAGGCGCCAGCACCACATCCCTAGGAAACGTCGTCGAGGTTTCCGGTCTCGTCTCAGGAACGACCCCCGAAGACGTCGCCGCAATATTCAAACGTTGTGGAGAAATAACAAATGCTCGTCTTGTAGCGGGAGGAGGCGAGCCTCGCATCCGTCTCACATTCAAAAAGCCGGCAGGTGCCAGTGCATCCGTTGCAAAATTCAATAATCAGCCTGCAGATGGAAAAGTCTTGTCTGTAACAATCATAGGCGCGACGACCGCCGGTACAACACTCACATCCCGTATTGATGCTGATAATGGGCTCGGGCTGGTCAGAGAAGAAGGAACGGTTGATATCCTCATGGATTTCGATTCCAAGGATACTCGCTCGTGAGTATACTTTTTCATTTAACTTTCGTTCACCCTCAAAACATGTTCTCTACCTGTACAGGAAAATGCGGTCTGACACCCTCCTTCAATCGGGTGCCGATCCCCGTGCCCAAGTTCTCGTCGCCCCACCTGGCGCTGATCCAGTGGATTACGTACAGGCTACTAAATCTTCGGCGTCGGGAGGTCCCCAGCGTGGCGGCGCAAGGGGCGGCAGGCGGGGCGGTGGTGCGAGGCGTGGTGGTGGGCGAAGAGGGGCACTGGCGTCGCGCATGGATACTGATTGAACAAGATTTTTACTCTTGCGATGCGTTTCTTTTCACGTTTCTGTCGCGTTTACTCGCCCAACTTGCCTCCTCAGCTCACTGGAGTGTGCTGATTGACTCGTATGTTTTGCAATGTACTATATCTTGATTGATCATTCAGCCGAGCATGATTCACCTCTCATTCTATCGTATCTTGTTCACGACGTATAGCCGCTCACTCTAATCCTTTTTTATTTTACATTTCGCTCCATTTTGCTAACTTCACTGCGGGTATATTATTTCTGCTCGTTGGAAGAGTTTGCAAGCTCCTTGGAGCATTTTTTGACTATTGCAAATGCTGGTGCTTCTGGCCCTGGGTCCATCACAGTTAATGTATTCTCGTTTGAAGCGCCTGGCCATTGCATTGATCACGATAGTAGTTTTGTGTTTCTCACCAGTAGTCTGTGCGCCCCGTGTCTAAGCCCTTTTAAGTACTTCTACTCACCTCAACAGAGTATTTACTGTAATAGCGCGAAGATTCACCATAATCGATTCTTCTTTGTTTCACAGCAGCACAGTCTTCCTAAGAACCGCACGGCACGGGTTTCTTGGGACCTCAATTCATAGCCACGAACCGGACTTTCTGTTGGGATCAGCACTGTGTTCTATATGATCATAAAGTGCGAGAACGCTGTCAGTAGATGAGAGATGGATACTGAGCACAGCGATTGACATGAAACACTGCCATAGGCCAATTTATTGTCGGTTCCTTTTCTTTGGCAAATAGGGACAAATATTAGCAAACTCGTTCATTACACCAGGTCACAATCTTCTTCATCACAGCAGCTTCACTGCAAAAAATTAGTAGGACAATGGCAGCTGGTATGTGTATCTCAAGGCGGAGCGCGTCGCCGTCATGTGTTATATCTGCTGATTCTGCACAGGTTGGCTATTTCTGCTTGCAGTCTTTATGGCCGCATGCCTGATGTTTGCAATGATTTATTTTGCGAGTTACCTCCACGTCTACCTAAACAGCCTGCTGATGCCGCACTGCTCTCCTAGATCATCATGCTCTCAGACTTGGAGACAGACTACATCAACCCCATAGACTTTTGTAACAAGCTCAATTTTGTATGCATCTTTTGTGTCATTCCTGCTGTGTGCGCGTCAGAAGGGATTCACTGACAGACGTCCTATACAGCTTGTCATCCCAGAAAATGCCTTCCATGCTTTCTTGTCTCTCTTGTTCCTCGTTTCGGGTCAATGGGTAGCTTTTCTCTGGAATGTCCCCTTGTTAGCGTACCATGCCAACAAGTAAGCCATCAGATGTTTCTTGTCTAAATGTCCCTACTATAGTCCTGCACGTTGATGTTGAATGGCTAACGCGTACTTTCATAGAATCATGAATAAAACTCACATGTACGATGCAACAGAGATATTTCGGACCCTTCCATTTCACAAGAAGGAAAATATCTGGAAAGCCGGATTTTACACAATGTCATTCTTCTACTACTTATACCGGTGAGTGGCATTTCTTTCCTTTTTTTAGTGCTATTTTTAACGTACTCCAATCATAAGCATGATATCTGCTTTCGTTGAGGACACATAGACTAGTGTTTCCTGTAATGCTGTGTACATCTAATCCACCACATAGATGTTTGATTATAATATATGTTACATTTGGCTCGCGTCCAAAACCCAAGGGTTGAAGGTCACATGCACCACGTGCAAACTGGCTTCGTTTGACCAAGCACACAACGTCACCTCAAACGACCTCGACGTGCCAGCAACTGTTGGCCTCTACAACTGCGCCCAATCATCCCGAGTATACCATCTACTCAGGTCATACTTTTCCTCCCTTTGAAGACCTTCATTTGATCAATCCAACATGGGTGGAGAAGGTATGCTGTCGCCCTACCATATGAACCTACTAACTTTTGAATATTTTTCTCTTCTTCACGATATTTTATCACTCCGTGACTGTTTAAACACGAAATTTCAACATCTGTACGATCACCTCCTCTAAAATAATTCCATCGGAAGGCTGGCTGTTTTTGTTTGCTGTGCTTATGGCGGCTGGTTTATTGTTTTGCATGGTGTTCTTTGTGAGTTTATTCACTACTTTCGAAAGAGCTCTTCCGTTAAAACAACAAACGTGCCAAGATTATCATGTTTTCCGATTTGGAATGCGACTACATCAACCCGATTGACCTGTGTAACAAGCTAAACCAAGTACTCCTATTGTTTATTCACTCATGCTATTTTAAAGCTATTTCCGACAGTTCGTACTCCCGGAAAATATCGCACATGCTTTCCTTACCATCATGTTTTTTGCAAACGGCCAATGGATAGCATTCATAATCAACGCGCCGCTCTTGGCATACAACGCAAACAAGTCAGTCACACGATCTGCCGTTCATAACCGGTCTTCGACGCCGTTTCTTTCTACAGAATACACACAAAAGCACATATGTACGATGCCACAGAAGTTTTCCGGATGCTACCTTCCCACAAGAAGGAAAGCTTCATCAAGCTTGGCTTTTACCTGCTTTCGTTTTTTTACTACCTCTATCGGTTTGTCTTTTGTGCATTTATGGAAAAAAAAACTTGCACTAACGCGCTCTTCGTCGTCCAGAATGATCGTTGCTCTTATTGCGGAGAGTGAATGAAAAAAAAGGGAAAAAAAAAACATCCTAAATAGATGTTCTTTTACGAACGATTACACGGGCCAGATTTTTACGAGTTATAATCTTAATGGGGCGTAGCGTCCTATACTCGTGCTGCTTACGAGCACATCACTAGTAGCAGTGGTTGAGGCATCACGATATAAAACGGTTTTGGTCAATTTGATGGTCTCTTTCAGTCTTTTTGGGGGGAGGAATTTTTTTTTTTTTTCTTTCTCAATCTCCAATCCGCAAGAAAAGCGGAAGGTCAAACAAGGATGAAATTGAAATTGGTTCTTTGTTGCATATGGCGCTCTGGGATTTTAAAATGGCTTCTGTGCTTGCCGAGGACCCTCAAAAACTTCAGCGGGTCTTTGAAGAAAACCCTTGTTCTGGATAATGGATGCGCCTTGTGCTGAGATATAAAAGCTCCCAGTCGATGTAGGTCTTACCTATACAACTCTACCGAGCTTGTAACACATTCACTTGTTGCCTACCAATCGTCCTTCATTTAATCATGTCTCAATCTTTCGCCCTCTTAGTCACAATTGTCGCATTTTTCATCGCCGTCGCTACTGCTTTCCCTGCGCCTCATCTCGAAAGACGCGACTTCTTAGGAAAGGTTAGTTTCAATTTCATCCTATTCCCTACCAAAAGTTGAGCTCAGAGTTGCAGGCTACCTACTTTTCTGTTGGCCTCGGAAGTTGCGGACAGAAAAACGTAGATAGCGACTACATTGTCGCCCTCAACCCAGAGACTTACGCTGGGGGCATTCATTGTGGAAAGGTATCACACGGTTTATTAGCCCGATGCTTTTTTTAAAATTATGGCATTTACTCCTTGTAGGAAGTCCACATCAAAGACAAGACATCTGGTGCCACCGCCACTGCTACTGTTCGCGACACCTGCCCTGGGTGTGGCCCGGGGGACCTTGGTAGGCCACACTGTCTGCCCCAGTGTCTCGACTGCTAAAACTGGATTACCTTTAGACATGTCGCCATCGCTATTCGAACACTTCCAGACCCTATCCAAGGGGGTCTTTGCAATTGAGTGGGCGTTCGTCTGAAGCGCAGTCTAATATAAAAATCCACTACGTTAGTTAATTCCTCTAGACACAGGTAATAATAAGTACTGCTATCGTAACCCACCTGTCTGATCGACGCATTCCGAGTCGACTGATATTAGCTGCACGTGCTTTTACATACATCTCGTGGGAGGCTGCCCCATTAGTATACTCGGTACTCAGTCTTCAAGATCATGGGCGTTCGTGGGCTGACAACATATCTACGAGAAAATCAGCGCGCCCTTTCAACCAGCTTGGAACTCCCAGCTAAACACTCTGCATCGATTGTTGTGGATGGCTGGTCGTAAGTTGAGCCTCTAGATTCCACAACTGAAGTTGATCGAAGGGCGCAGATTCATTTACCATCTACATCTCAACTCAAATTTACCTTGGGCATATGGCGGCGAGTACGATCAATTCTGCAACCTTGTTGCTGTGGTGGTGAAGGCATGGATCAAAGTTGGTCTCCGAATATACTTTGTTTTCGACGGTCCGCACGAAAATGCCCTCATCAGCGTTTTGATTTCATCTAACTACCGACGCGTTAGGTGCCTCTCCCGAGCAAAAGTTTTCAACGATCGTATCCCGTCTGGAAGAATCTCACGTTCGACCATCCCTTCTTTTTTTTCGTACCTCCCCATTTGCCCGTCGATCGACTCGTTTTCTTAATGAGACCCAAATTATCCCACCATTGGCATACACCGCTTGTGTGCAGGCGCTCAATACCCTGGTCAAAACCACTGATGATCTCAAAATATTTTTCGCCGACATGGAAGGCGATCCTTATGCAGTTGAGCTTGCCGGCAAGATCGGGGCCTATGTAGCCGGAAGCGACTCTGACTTTGTGATCTTGAACACTGAAGGGTATCTTGGGTATATACCCTTGGAGGAGATGGTCTGGCATGCGCCGCCCCCTGAAGAGACCGCTCCTCCTGAGGGTGACAATGAATTTACAACGGTCCGCAAGTCAAAGCACCGGCCTATGAAAGAGACGAGCACCGGTCGGGGTATCTTACCCCCCGAGGCGGACGACCTTGTTTTATCATTTATTGTGTACAAGCCCGCAGTGCTGGCAGCCCATCTCAGGATACCGGTTACATTGCTGCCGTTGCTGGGGTCGCTCTTGGGCAACGATTTCACTAAGCAGTCGGAAGCGAACCGGCGGGCGACCCATACACTGTTTTTTGACAGGCAGCTAACTTTATCACAACGGATCAACCTCGTGGCTTCAACCATCAGGGAAGTTTTATCTCCCGTGTCACAAAAAAATAGGAAGAAAAAAAAACGCATTGGTAGTGTGATGGATCTCATTGATAGAGCAGTCAACATCTTACTTGCGAGATTCATTACGAATATCGGTCAGGGAGAGGTTGACAACATTGTTGACAAAATCGCAGAAGCCACGCTCCAGTACGCGATAGCTAGGCGCGAAAACGATACACTGACAGAAGGAGATAATTTTCAGTCGAGTGTCTGTGCCCTACATGAGCCAGGGGTGTGCCCAATGTTACCCTTTATTTCTCGACGCGTCGAGGCGGAACAAGCGTGTTCCGAATTAACCGCAGTACGTGCGCAGTACTTGAATGCATACCACAACGGCCATCTCGCTCCGGAACTCATGGACATACTTTTTTCGGCGACTTTTTGGAGCCAAATTTTTCTTGAGAACCCAGATCTGGAGACTGTGGGCCGAAGCATCGGGAGACCGATCCGAGAATGGACTTATTCTATACTTGACGATGCCCTTGGTCTACCGAGCCCGCCTGGAGAAGGGACGGAAGAAAAGTCAGAATCAAGTGAAGAAGACATGGATGAGTTGGTAGACGTTGTTGAATACGATAGCGAAGACGATGGTGATCCACTAGCACCATTGAAGGACGAATTAAACCGTTTACATGGGGTGGAGACAACTTCCAGTGATACTGCAATAACACCGTCTCCGACGCCTGTCGTGTCAGAGTATCTCCGGCGTGGGACTCGAGTGGCCCAAGAAATGGTTACTGTGAGACCTCTTCGCGAGCTCCTCACTTCCATTGCACTTCCCGTCATTAATTCACAAGCACCAGTTTTCCCATCCTTGCGTTCGGTCGACGACCGACTGACGGTCCTTCTTCGAGCTCTTGAATCTGATGTGCCACCAGTGAGGCAGTTACCAACGAAACAGTTAATTCCTGTACTCGCCCTACGCTGGGCTGTACGGATGATGCACCTCCGCTCAGACGAGACGAATAGTAAAGAGCGCCAAAAAGAACGCTGGTCCAAAAGCGAGGCCTTTTGCTTTCTTGCCTCATTTGACTGGACGGGTGAGCCTGCCCTTGCGCCAGAAGAGCGCCCGCCGTTACTGGATCGGAACGTGCAGCTGAACGCTCAAGTACTTGAAGCGCTACAGCAGACAGAACATCTTTCACAGGCGCTATTGCTTGGGGGGGTGCTAGATAGCTCAGTACAACTGCATTCTGGCCGAGCATTCCACAAGCGTCTTTTGGAGGGCGATGCAGAAAGAGTAGAAATTGCCCCTTCACTGACTCACGCCATCACACACGATCTAGAATATGCATTTAGAGAAGACATCTATGCCAAAAGGCCGAAGAGGAGTGACAGAGGGAGCACAGTGCCAATCAAGAATGTAACTAGAGGCACTGGTCTGTATTCAATGCTTTCGGAAATGAAATAGACAAACGGCGTTAGTTTACACAGCCCGGGCCGATTCATCGGGTCAAAGATCTAAGCTGCTTGTCACAATGAGCCCAAAACGGAAGTATTTAACACCATGTCTCATTTTCAAACTCAACTAAACACCGCCCCCATTTAAATCATTTGGATCAAGCGTGTTTATCGATACTAGAAAACCAGCATTCTCTGGACTGTTTTGTAAACTGGTCGTTGGTAACAAGGTAGATGGGATTCAAATGGTTCATATTTAGTCATGTAATAAAACGGATGCATAGCCTGGCACAGCCTTAAGCACACAGCCACGTCGCGTCCACTATAATTGACGTGGTTCGTCTTTACAAGTTTTCTCGTCTCCTATGGCTACATATCGCCCTGAGCCTCCAGTACCCACTGATATAATCACATACCGTCTGGGTTCAATACTGGTTTACGTCAGGCCAGCGGATAACTATGAGGTATGCCTTCTACTAGTAGCGCCCAGGCTTTCAGTGTCTAATGTTATTTAGCAAGCACTAGATTTTGCGCAGAAAGAATTCCCAGAGCTAGCTAGTGTCTCACGCAACCGCATCTCTTTCAACATATCCGCCAGAATGAACGGCGAACAAAAACACGTTCGCATTTCGGAGAGCGCCTGGGTGGCAGCTGTCACGAGACTGTTGAGAGGAGAGGTCATTGACGTGTGTTTGAGGCCAGACTCCAAAGACCCACCACCGCAATACCTCGATGTTCCACAGACCGTGTTACATTCCTCTTCTGCTCCGGTTTCAAGGAGTGCGTCGCGAGAACCTTCACCTACTCCTTCGGAAAAGATTCCGAAATCTTGGTGGAAACATTGAGGTATCTGCAGAAAGGAAGCACAAATATCGAGGTCGGAGGGGGACCAGTATAATTTCCCGCGGAATACAACGTAGCTACCGTCTGGGCGATATTGAGCTTTTCAATGGACATCTAGTATACCCCACGATATACCCCTTATACCTGTTTGGTGACTTAGCCGTTGACGTTGACTGGCCACTTAGATGGTTCAATCTTTAGTGATGTATGTATTCTTATCTTGTTATTTTCTTATACAACACGTTATAATAGCATCTTGGAATTTTGCACCAATAAAAGTCTTTTCAGGGTACAATAACATGTGGCGTCAAGTGCGGCTATGCCTCAGCAACGCCTTGCTTCTAAATGTGGCATTGTATTGTAGCAGATTATTGATATCACGAACCCAGTCGTCTTCTTTGCCCGGTCCAGCGCCCTCGCGATGTTCCTCGACATCGGTTTCTGCAATGGACGAGCGATTGATGCATGGCACAGGATAAGGCGATGCTTGGACATTCACTGATTCACCTGGGTTCAGCACATGTGAGGTGCGACCGTCCATCGATACACCTGCTGGTGAACGGCTACGGTCACCTATCTGGACCTGATGTCAGCAATCTGTTTGAGCCATGCTACAGCCATGACTTACTCGCAAGGTGATGTTTGACGAAGAAGGGAATACGAGAGGTCGGAAAGATAAGCTCCTTGGGCATATTGGAGTTAGTACCAGTGCACTTAGCGACGGATGTACAATGGGTCCACCGGCAGAAAGCGAGTAAGCTGTCGAGCCGGTGGGAGTAGAAACGATCAAACCGTCAGACTACGAACAAATATGAATTTGACATCGGCCGATGATGAAGACAGGGTGCGCGCTAGACGTACAACTGCCTCGGTTAGATGTTGCCCATCGACAAATATGTCAATGGTGTTCAGATGTGGGCTCGATCCACGATGTAGCGCGATTTCGTTCATCACTTGCCAATCTAGACACCAATCAATCTACTTGAGTCGAGAATCAAGGTCTTGTATCAGGAACTGACCATCTCCATCACTGCCTTTTTGCCCGAGGTCCTGATTGTAGAATGTGCAGGCTAGGCGCATACGGTTCAAGATGGTAGCCTTGCCAAAGTATACACTCTCTAACGCTTTTGCAAAATCGTCCATGTCTATTTCAAGCTGGGTCTCAATATAAAATTCTATCAAAGAGACTTGTGATACTCACGGAATGGAAGCAGGAAACCCAGAGTGCCCATTGAAAAGCTCAGAACAGGCGGAACGGCGCCAGCGCTGAACAGAGATGATGCATGTAAGATTGTACCGTCACCACCAAGTGTTACCACTAAGTCAATCTTCTGAGCGTTAGGGCCTAGAAGGAAGTTTTAGTAGATTTCAGTTATGGGAAGGAGGTATCCCTACCTGGTGACCATACTTCGGCACCGTGGGGTATATCTGGTCTATCTTCATGAAACACCCTTACACCCGGGTATGTAGCGTGTACATGTCTATAGAGAAGAATCTTTGAATACGTTAAATTACCTCGCGCAAACAATCTTACATACTCCACCAATGCGTCGATAGCGAGGATAACAGGCTGAGTTCGTAGTTTGTTTACAATGAGTATAGCTTGAGGGCTGTGATTCCATCTGTACTTTCTGCGGCGTCAAATTCAGACAATATGTCAAAGAATACAAACTAACGGCGGTATTGTTACAGGTAATTGGGAATTATTTCGCGTACCCGGTGTCAAACGGAATGACCGATGTTGGGAAGAGGACAGGGTTCGTGATACAGCGTTTAGCCAAAGGCGAGGCCTTGAAGATGAAAAGCATCTTGAATGATGGGTAATCGCGGAGAAGATAGAAGAAAACATATTTTGTGAAGCCAAAGTTGCGATCCCAGTTGGCACATCGAATGACCCTAACCCGAGACTATGGTGAAGAATCCACGTGATACCCTAACCTCAACCGTGTTCAGTTCAAAACCACTCCAGGTCGACGCGACCGGGCCCCAGCAAACCACCGTAGAACCCCGTGGACTTTGTTAAATACCTTTGAAACAGCGCCTCTATACAAAAGAGGCAATGGAGGGCTCAATTTTTACCGAGAAACGTACCAGGTCACAACTTACGCTTCCTGAGGATCTTCTCTCCAGGCTTTCCCAACGATCGCCATTGAAAGACGCCCGATCAGCTCTCAAGAGCAATATAGCAGAAACATCGAAAGATGTAGACATGAACAACGCAGACAGTTCCGATGACGAAATATTGCTATCTCCTGGCAAGCGCCCCCCGCTCAACCATCGGGTGACCAAACGATCCGTCTCTCCTTTGACAGAAAATGATCACCACTTATCCCGTTTAGAAACGCCTTTTGAAGGGCGAGAATATAAACGCTTAAAGCGTGATGGCAGTTGTTCTCCAGACGGTGAACGCCAAGTAAACGCTCATGTTATTTCAACCCAACGCTCTACGCACATTCGCAGCTTTTCACAGCCGAACTATGGGAAAGTTTTGTCTATGTTTGACAAAGATGTACTTCCAGGCAAAGGCAGAGCTCAGTCCGCTCCCCTTTTCTCTCAATCTCCCCGCACGCATATCGGGCGGATCGATTTACGAAACCCTCCGTCGTCTCCTCGTCGGCCACGTTCACGCTCTCCATTCAAAGAACGTGAACTACGCATCACCTCTGAGCCTCAGCCAGTAACGATGTTAGACACGATTCCAGATGAAGTTGGGATGCAGGTCGATGAAGTTATGGCGGATGAGTCAAATCTAAAGGCTCCTTTACGGTCTTTAACTATACCTCATCTTGGCATTACATCTGATGGTACGAATGTGGACGTGTACCACGCACCTAACATATCCGACAAGCTGCATTCTTCTGTTGTACAAGATGGCATGTCCACACCGATTACCCAAGAACTTTTTAGCCCATTCATGTCGCCTTTAACCCCGCTTCCGGAGACACCGCATCCATCCAAACTCGCAGCGACAACAGACAGGTACTCAACAACCGGCTGGGGCGCGTCCACAAAGGAAGAAAAGGTTTGTTTCTTGTAATCACATAGATGCAACTATTAATGTCATGTAAGGACAAGCTACCACCTTTAGTGCTGGAAATACAAGAATCAATGCCTAATTTTGGAGTAACAACTCAGAGTAAACTTCCCCGCCCTTCGAACGCCATGTCCTCTTCACTCCATCCAGTGGCTGGTTCTTCGCATGTTATGAATGTATCGATTGCTCCTGCGGCAAAAAAGCACACGATCTCTAAGATAGCCGGTTCGACTACTTCGCATACGAAAGAAGCCAACGCATTCACCTTGATGATGGAGCAAGCGCAAAAAAATAAAGAGAAGGCAAAAGGCAGAGTAAAGGAAAAGGGCGCTCCCAAAAAATCAAGCTCTTTTGTTGAATACTCCGGCAGTGGAATTAGCCGCAATGCCACGGGAAACGTCAGAGGCAAGGGCAAGGAGATCAAGGAGACACCACCACCCAAGGGGCCTATCAAATCACGAATGAAACCGAAAGGACCGTCGAAACCAAAGCCAATCATCATACCGCGGCCAACGGTGTCCCTTGACACTCGCCGCTCTCCGTCCATCCAACCATCCTCGCCATTTGATACACTCGATCATGAGCGACCCTCGTCTGCATCGAATATTGCAGACGCCACAGATTCTGTGGCTATGTCATCAAGCCAACCTTCGAACATAATGGAGACTTCCGTATCTATAGAGTCCCTCTCACTCGACCCGATAGCGACCAGCCCTATCCTAAGGGTGATATCTGAACTTCCGTCAGAGACAAAACGACACTCGTCTCCTGTGGCGGTTATTCCAACCACTGAAGAGTTCGAAACTAATTGCCTGGTGGACCGGCCTCCTCTAGCACCGGAACCTTCGACGAACACTCCTATTCTAGATCCACCCACTGCGACAGAACCTTCAATTGCGGTCGAACCACTGACCGCAGAGTCGTCTACAGCTGACGAAACCCCTGGGATAGAGGCGGCTTACAACATTACGCTAACGGAACCATCAACTATTACGAAATGCTCGGCGACAGGACATTCTACGTTGAAAGCCCCCACTAAGAAAACGCACTCCAAAAGAATTCCCACTGCAGCAACTGCTCGGATTACGCGAAGTAGTTCTCTGCGACAGAATCAAATGAGCAGAATTCCCGGAGGTAAGAAAGAACTGATGCGTCATTGAAACCCGCTGATAGTCTTGTAGCCACCCCTAAAATATCGGGAAAGCAAAATAAGCTCCCCGGGGTAGTTTCAGCCAGTAAGACATCTGGGGCCGACAACAGTCTACCGCGCGATGACTTCAAACTCCAGTTGCTCAATGAGCCAACGGACTCTGGAGTGTCCCAAATAAAGCTTGCGCAGTTTGCAACAGAAACTCCGGCGGTATCGGGACCTTCGCATATACAGTTGGTGCCACCCATAGGACCCAAACAAAGCCTTTTGCAATCCCCTACAAAACTGAAACCTCCGAAGTCCGCAACAAGCTCACCCGCGAAGCTTCCACGCTCTGTCTCCTTGCATACTTCTCAGCCAAGCAGTTCGTGTACTAACTCGTGTCTAAGATACTTCTGACATCACTCTTATTAGGAACACTAGCGCGAGCCTTCTCTGAGTATAGCGTTGCCGGTTCGTCGTTATCAACGCTTTCAGACGCTCTCGAGAAACTTCATCAGCCCCCGCCTGAGCGGCCCAGCACGAGTCTTGGCTTCAGTAGGGATGATGCAAACTCTTCGCTCGAGCTTGAAACCTCGAGTAGAGATGATAGTTTGGTTGCCTCATCAAGTTTAAAACGTGTTGAGAAATCTGCCCCTCCACCTCCTCAAGGTCCTCTTGGAAAGGTTCGTCTAGTGCAACGAACCCTTTTCGACTCTGCTCGTTCTTCAACCTCAGGGAAGTCGTTATTTGGCACTGGGACTGTGATGCGAGGTCCTGGTGGGTTCAAAGTGCCTGGATTGCCAATCAAAACTGCTTCAGGCTTCTTCGCCAATGGAAGGATGAGAACTGCACAGAAAGCCAGCCGTAAGACCAGCTTGCCGAGCGTTGCGGCAAGTCCGTTGAAAGGAGGTGATAGAAATAGTGCAGATGCGATGGATACAGCAGACGATGTGAATGCTGCGCCATCAAGTCTTCCAACTGATGTCTCTATAGCAAACGGTCAGACATTGGTATTGAACGAAGGAAAGCAGCGTTCGGCAACTACTTTAACCTCGAGAAGGGTGTCTATGGCCTCTCAAGCCCTTTTACATACTCTGAGCGCCCTAGCTGCAAAAGAAGCACCCCATCAGTCATCCATGGCCCCTCCAGCGACGCCTACACGCAGCAAGGGAGCTAGAGGCGAGGATGGCCCCCATTCTTCACCACACAGTACTACATCCGAAAAGAGAAGTCCAGGCACTCGTATGAGCCTTCGACCTTCGTCCAATGCTTCCAAAATCATGGGCGCCGGAAGCAAAGTTATTCCTGCAAGCCACGTACCAGAAACTTTGCAGATACTCAAGGATTGCGTTATCTTTGTTGACGTCAGAACAGACGATGGTGACGAGGCAGGTTCCCTTTTCATAGAAATGCTAGAAGGAGCAGGTGCTCGAGTACGTATCGCCAATTAGGTGACACCGACATAGCTGAAAGTTTCTACAGATACTTACTCGTGTCGGTCAGACGTGCACTCACGTCGTTTTTAAGAACGGTTTGATGAGTACATTGACTCGCTACCGGTAAGAATCCTCCCGCACACGAGGTCTCGTTTTACAAGGTTATTAGGTTGCTGCGAGATCCCAAACCTCTCGTGGTGGGCATTGCTTGGGTAGTGGAATGTGTGGAACAAATGAAGCATGTCGATGAAACCAAGTTTTTGGTCAATCTCGAAGGGATCAACGTTAGTGGTACGAACAAAGTGGGTTTCTGAGACCTGATCTCTCACATTTCTGGACGCTGACACCAACTTCTTAAGCGTCGGCGCTCTATGCTCCCTAAGATGATATCTCATGAACTAAATGTCATGAGTTCAAACGACGTGAACGGCGATGTTTCTATGGATGGCTCAACGTCATGTAAGTCCTAAACGTCGATGATATACTCCTCGCTAACTAAACATGATATGGCTTAGCCATCACCCTTGAGGATGGTTTGACTCCTTTAGAAAAAGCTAGACAACGGAAAGCTGCCGCTTCTTAAATCTATCCTACCTGGGTAACGAACTTGCTGACTATCCAGCAGCTGTTTATCTCATATACTCTATATTTCGACTGTGCTGTATTCTTACAATGATTTGGAGATACCCTGTGCTAGCGTGGAACATAAAATATACAACCTGAACCTGTGCCATAATTTCCATGTGGAGAGGTCACATGTGCTTCACAGTACTGTCCAGCTAAGGATGGAGTTACAAGACAGAGCCTTTAATCCACAATGTACCTTTACGATCTACCCACCACTGGTGCGATATCCTTCTCGGATATTGCCATCGATCAAACCGTTAACAAGCGACACGTCGTCAATATTCCAACAGCAACTCAGGCCCGGGCAAACTTGCGTGCTGTACTTAAAGACAGCAAAAGGACCGAACATAGCCAAAAAGATTTTTTGCAGCTGATCAAAGTGTGTGGGGCGGTTTTCATGCATGTACAGCATTAAATGGATACGTTAAGCTACTTGATGACTATCTCCCCCAACTCCGAGGTATAATCGAGTGCTCGGCGCATGACGAAATTTCACTGAAATCGGATCCTGGTACGCGTATCACAAGTCGAGCAGCTATACAATCTTATCCGCGCCTCCAGTATTCAGCTGGCGCACGACACTGTCCGCCAATATTTTCTATACTTCGCCAAGGTTATCGCTTCCAGGACTTCTGGCAGATCTCGCTTATTCCCTGCTGACTTACGCTTTCGCACTATCAAATCTTGCCCGATCAACCACTATTGCTCTTGGACGCTATGAATATGACCGAGCTATTTCTGAAGCAAATCGTAACATGAAAGACGAGCAATTGAAGGTTGCAATGGACTTTCTATGTCGCGCGGGCGGGGTATACACATACATTGCAGACACACTATTGCCAGACTGGGAAATACATATCAAAGGATCACCCACAGGGTTTGAAAAGCCTCCAGACTTGACACGCGAAGTCAACAGCGCGTTAGCCAAGTGCGTTTCACGTAGCCACGCGACTTCATCTCATAGCTTGATTCTTCATCTTCGTTGGAATCTCACAGGATGGCATTGGCAGATGCACAAACCTTGGCTATTCGGAAATACCTGTCAAAAGCAGCGTTTGATAATAACATTGCCCCTGGCCCGCCACTGCCAAGGTCACACCCTTCTCCAGGCCTCATAGCGAAGATGCATTTAGAATGTGCATCTTTGTATTCTTCTGCACGGTCACTGGTTAAGACAGTCGGCTCACGAAAGCGCCCCTCATCATCTGGACCAGACTCGACGAGTGAGGTCTCAGCGGAGCTACGGCACTATCTTTCACACCAAGCCGCATTACACGGGGCGCTGGGACGGAAATGGCTAGGAGTAGATGCAGGTGAAAAAGGTGGTGCGGAAAAAGGTGGTGAGGCAGTGGGATATATGTTATGGGCCAAAAACGAGCTGGAAGCTCTGAAGGATGGCGGTAAAGGTATCAACATCACGAAATGGGGTGAGAAGGATATGAGAGAAAAGTTGAAACAAAAGGTTGCAGATGAGCTCGAGGCTGTGAATGTTTTCTACAAGTTTTACAAGAAATCGAACGATACAGTGAGGAAGTTTTTCTTCCCCCAGCAATTTCACATAAATATAATGACGTGCGATTTAGCTTCATTTTCAGCCAGTGCCGACACAAACGGAATTACAAGCCAGGATACCAGCTGGAATTTTGGTGAGTGGGGCAAAGCCTTATATGTCTCTAGCTCCGGCTTTTGGGCCCGGTTCCGTAGCGCATCTGCGCGCACAAACTGAAGACATGGCTGTACGCGACGACGGACTAGAGCGCGGAGCGTCTGAGCTCTCGAGTCCGGAGCCTGTTGGGTCGTATGCTGGGGCAGGTTCCTACTTTTAGTACAGCGCCCCGAGTATATCAAGATGACGATATATGTATGTAAATGGCTCCGAGGATCAAACCCGCTAAACAAGTTAATGTTTAATTATCATTAGCGGGTTTACCTCGCGTTGGCGCTGCAAATCTTAAGCGGTTGACAAAGAACGTTTTATAACGGTTCGGTGGCGTAGTTGGTTATCGCATCTGTCTAACATCAAGTTGGTCACAGAAGGTCCCCAGTTCGAGCCTGGGTCGAATCATTTTTTTTTATCAATTTATTATTATTAATCTTCTGATTACGTGATTACATTTTGTTATGCTCATATTTGCTTGTGACGGCAAAACTTATGCCTTCACATCCAGTTCAAGATGCAATTCTTAGCTTTGGCTTCAGCCTATCATTTCTTACTGCAGCCAGGTTGGTTGTGTCTTTGACAGGCCTCCCAGAACTGTTGAGACATAACCAGCAACTATCTTCTGCTCTTACATCCCACCCCAACTGTATGTCTGCAAAATAATTTCATGCCTCAACTTCATGAGCCCCAGTACAGGAAGGAGTCTATTTGTTTAAACATGGTATAGATCCTTACTCTGGAGGGGTGTTCAGACATGTACGTTCAACGCGTACACTTGTGTACTAGGTTTGCTGAGCACATGCAGTCACCGATCTATCTCTCGCTATTCTCGACAATCCTTCCACTCACAGGAATTGGCTCATCATTATTGTGGACAATCACAGACGGGATTGGTGCATGGGCTCTAGTAAATATATGGAGGGCTCGTCAGCGTTTACAAACTAGTAGCAGAGATACACTGGTTGCCGCAGCGTAAGTTTGGGCATTCTAGCTAGCATTTCATCTCTCATATTTATACACGCAGATACCTTTTAAATCCCTATTTACTTCTTCCCAACCTTGCATACTCGACGTCATCGTTTGAAAACGTGTTGGCGTTACTCTCGCTAATGTTCGCAAGTCAAGGTGTGGGCCTCAGTTAACCGCATCAGAACGTATTCCCACATCCAATACCTCACAGGGAGAATTTCGGCATGTCTATTCTCATTGGCGTTACTCATTCATCTCTCGCTATCCTCTCTGCTGATTGTGGTCCCTACCCTACTTTTGTTACTCCTTGATCCCGTTTCCCGCCTCGCATCCCCAAAGTCTCTGCTTTCATTTAGTGTTCAGTTCCGGCGGTTAATACCATGGATGAGCGAGTTTTCCTTGTATTTTGTTGTACTTGCCCTGATATCCACCATCATATCTGGTGGCTGGGCATGGATACCCCAGACATGGGGAGCTAGGTCAGTGGGTCATATTGAACATCGAACGTTACGTTGACATTTATTGCTCCAGCTTAACTTTGCCAGATCTGACGCCCAACACTGGATTATGGTGGTACCTTTTTACTGAGATGTTTGACCATTTCAGGCCCTTCTTCCTAATGGCGTTCTCGGTGAGCATCCATTCTCCCTGAGTTGGCGCGCCATGGTTTGTCAATTGACCCCAGGACTCATCAGGTGCATCTCTTAATATACATCGCACCAATATGCATAAAATTCCAGTATGTCGGTGCTTGTAGACCCTGACTGACTCATCTACTGACGCTGCAATCAACCAGATACGACCCGCTGTACTCGGCTTTCCTGCTCATTGGCATTACGGGCACATTCAAGCCATACCTCACCCTTGCCGATGCTGGGCTCTTCTTGAGCATGATTGTCATTTTCCCTGAAGTATATCCATGTACGTAGCGCAATTAATTTCTATCGCCGTCGTATTTGTGCTTACAAGCCGTATATTGGAATTCACAGATTTCCGCCATCCCATAGTTACAGCACTATTGCACCTGCATGCAACATTGCTTATGCCTTTGTTCAACCACCTATGGCTTAATCAAGGCACAGGTAATGCAAACTTTTATTATGCCTCTACTTTGGTCTATGCATGCTCCAATGGCGCTGCGTTAGTCGACTGTGTATGGGCTGGTCTTAGAATTGCGATAGGCGAGGAAAAAGAGGGATATGCAGTTGCACAAGAATAGCTATTTGGATATATAACAATGACAACTCCTGACTCGGCCTTCTGTCATTCCAACGATCAGGGTTGATGTCTAATGAGACTCTAGTGGTGGCAAGGGGAGCAGCAGTTCTTCAACAATATGCCTGTCTACCGGGGTATTGGCCTTGCGCAAATAATCGTCGTTCCTAGCATTCAGGAAATATGTCAACGGATTTTAGAGCGCCTGAATCAAGGTACCCACTCACCAAAACTGTGATGGAAATTTTTTCCATTCAAATAAATAATAACGGTCATCAAGTGGGTCAGGACTGAAAAGAATTGAACTTGCAAACCTTGGAGTAATGTCGACTACCAGAATCGCATCTATATACCGCAATCAGCATCAACTCCGTTAGAGGAAGGAGTTGATCTACAAAATGGTAACCAAAGTTTGACCCTCGGCCCACCCCATGCGGCGTACCAGCTTGACACATGCAACAAGATTGCATGCGCTGCTTGACCCAAGGAGAAGTCCGTCATTGTGCACCAGGTAACGGGACATAGACACGGCTTCCGCGTCTGTAATCCTGATCCAGTATACCGGCCAACGACCATCAATGCCCGCCACATTTAGATCGTAGCACTTACCGGAAGGCGTCGTCAACGATGGGCAGCGCGAGGTCGATGTTATTTGTCAACCTGTTGATGCCGCTGTAAGAATTGCGCGAATCAGCGTCCAATCATTCGGAGAGCATGTCAGGGATATTGGGAACACACATTCCCTCAACTACAGTGTCGACTTGATGCCGCCGCTTAGTACCTTCAGTCTCTTTCCGATCGAACATCACGCCGTGCTTCACCTATACTATCTATGGTTTTAAGTATCAAATAAAGGGTGACGCAAATCGAACCTTGTTGTATAGACCACTGCCTTCCGGGTCAGCGAGAGCTACAACAATGTCTTTATTCTTAGATTTGATGAAATGTCCAATCCCTGCAATGGTTCCACCTGTACCTGTTCCCAAGAGCATTAGTTCTAGTCCTTGACACCAAATGGATCATACTCACCTGCACCACTTACGAATGCATCAATCCGGCCGTTTGTCTGCCTCCAGATCTCAGGGCCTGTTCCGTCAAAATGGGCCTGGAAATTACTCCTATTCTTCAATTTACTGTCAGGACATTCTCAGAGCAAAATCCAGAAGGTCTCACCTCAAACTGGTCGGCAAAATACCCTTTTGGTTTGGACAAGAAGTCGTCGTTTTGTTGAGCGTCATTTGTGTCAGAGTTGGCACGAAGCGACGTTGTTGTCACAACAGAAGACGAATCGGAGGATATGATATGAGATGAACCAGGTAATTTACTCTCATCAATAGTGTCGGGACGCCCAAAATTTACTGCACGCTGCCTAGCGAGATTCTTGGGATAATGAGCTCGAAGTTAAATGATGTCTGTCAACCCACATACCACATACTGCGAAAAAGTCAGCGTGTTACTGGTTTGTTAGCGACATTGAATAACATACTTGCTTCTTGTCTACGATGCTCGCTGGCCGAACGCGTTCTACTGTGGCACCAAGAACCTCTAACGCCTTAACCTTTTCTTGCGCGACATCATCAGGCATGACAATCGCTATCATGGAAACAGTCCGTTGTTTGCTCGTCTTACAGTACAAGCGGATAAGACGTACTTGCGTTGTAGCCTCTACAGCCACCTTTTAGTTTAAAAAGGCAAATTCGGGGGGGGGAACTATGCTCACCTTGCACGAGCGATAGTGGCTATGGAAATTCCAGTGGATCCAACAGTTCCTTCAAAGATCCGCGAGCCTGTGTGTGGTCTTAGATATCCAAGACGTTCTGCATCGTCTATCACTATGGTCCAATGTCAGATCCTGTTGAATGGAACCCGATATGCACTCACTACGCAAAGCCACTCGATCCTTGACGCTTCCGCCTGGATTGAGAAACTGATCCATTTTTTCAGATGTGAGTCAAACCCCTCAAAGGACATGGTAACCCACTTCAGCTTTTCCAAGTATCTCAACGCCAAGGGCATCGCTCAGTGAGTTTATCCTCACTAAGGGCGTATTCCCTCCACATTGTAGAATGAGCGACGCGTCTTGACAAACTATCGGAGCATACCAATTAACCCAGTTATGCCTGACAAGATCTCATCGCTTCGTAGCTCGATCGGGCGCGGTTCGAAGTTGGGTGTGATGCGTTGTCGCTTTCTGGCCTGGAGATAAAGTCCCAGTGATGTTGATGTCAAAGAAAGTGAAACCCCAATGATAACGCCATAAAACATGTGTCTGGGCGTCGCAGATGATGGCCAGTGCAGCCAAGAAGGTAGATGAAGCGGAAACCAGAGCATTTATGTCAAGGGAAGGTGTAAAGAGGTCATAGAGATGCGCTATCAATAATTTTATGTGTTTGTATATACTACATCACCATTGTGGCTCTTGACTTCACCTCCTCCATTGAATAAACCTGTCGAGAAACCAGTTGTTGGTTACCACCCACTCATATCCGGGATGGACAGTGTGGCATGTTAATTTGGAAACTTGGATAAATCCGTGTCGAGTTATGACGGTATTCCGAAGCCTAGGAGACATGATGCAATCCTTTCCCATCAGCTGAACCAGGGTGTTCATGTGTTCATGGCCATTGCTGCGTTAACACGGTACTTAAACCTCCCACCCAAAGCTCTATCTTTCTCAAGTTCTGCACTCAACACTGCAACATCCAAAATGAACTACAACTTCGGACACATGACTGAAGAACAGAACACCGTTGGGAAAACTTTCTTGTCTAACCCCAATTTTGCTGTCGTCGGCGCATCCAAGGATCAAACCAAGGTTGGAAACAGGGTATGTTTCGTCTGTCAATGATTGAAGCATCGTACTGATGAGCACCTCTACAGATTCTTAGGTGGTATCAAGCTCGGAAGTACAAGGTCACGCCACTACATCCAGTGCGTTTTACTGTAAATGATATGCTGTGCGACCCATAGAAAGCTTTCTCTGAAACCACAGAAGGAAGCCGAATTAGAAGGCCTTGAGACCATCGATGACATATCCAAATTATCTTCACCATCAACCACGGCATTGAGCATCATAACACCTCCAAAGGCAAGCAACCCACCCTCTGAACTCCGCCCCCCCTTACATCAACTCTTCAATAGATTACGCTCGACGTCTTAAAGAAAGCGAAGGAACTCAACGTTCCTACCCTATGGATCCAGCCAGGCGCCGAGGATCAGGCAGTCCTTGACTACGTTAAGGATAACGGCATGGAAAGTCGTGTTATACATGGAGGCCCGTGCATTCTAGTTTTAGGAGATGGGATCAGAAGCAAACTGTAGACCTATGTCTGCGCAATCGGTTACGAATACTACTTGTGATTTTTCTGATCCTTCAACATTGTTACTAATCACCGTGGATCTTTCGGAGGACAACGTTCAGGGACGACATTTTGCGAGATCCCTGACCTTAGTTCCCGCGGCCCTGTATGCTGGCAAGCCCGCGGGAGTTGGCTCCATTTTGTGTGACGATTGAGCTAACCTTCTTAGACCAAGATCTATCAAACGTCCAGTGACCTATATGCACCTATAATTCTACATATAAATATGACTCTGTCATCCAACCTAGCATCATCTTTCCCTTCCCCTCCCAAGGTTGACTTTTCTGAAAGTGTGTCAACACGACCCGAGCCATGAAAACAATCTGTTCCGACACAATCCAAGCAAAACAAGAAAAGTTCTTTGCTTTAACACAGTTCGCCGTCGTCGGTGCATCCCAGGACCCGTCAAGACTAGCCTCTAAGGTACATAATTTCTAGCCTCCAGATAGAATGTAAATTAACAACCTGTAGGTACTTGGTTGGTATAGAGACAAACATATGAACGTGATACCAGTGCACCCTGTGTGTTGTGCAATCGATCAATGAAAACTTATAATGACCTTGCGTTTCAAATCTACAGAGAGAAAAGCGACTTGACGGTTTGCACGCTATACCTTCCATATCGAAACTGCCTTCGCCGACAACAACGGCTCTGACTATTTCCACAACACCATTTGTACGTGCGAGCTTTCATTTAACCTCATTGATACGTATCTGACTTGGCGTCTAAACTGACAGGTTACACTATCACTGCTCAAACAAGCTCGCGCTCTTGATATACCTTCAATATGGATTCAGCCTGGTGCGGCCGATCAACATGTTGTAGAATACATCAAGGCGAATAATCTATCGGAGAATGTCATTTGGGGGGGACCTTGTATTCTGAAAGAGGGAGAACATGCGATCCAGAGACAGTGGTTTGACGAGTTGTATGACGCTCAAATACGGTGATCAACCATGGGCTGACGGACACTATCTTTATTGTATATAATTGGGGTATATTTATTTCACTATCACACTGTATTAGAATGAAGTAGCAAAAGAGGGTATCATACAAATCGCATCATCAACAACAGCAAGATGTTCATGATAGTTCAGACAAGGATATGACAAGTGCCATGACAAGCATCCAGATACAGTAAGGAATTCTTGATTTGGTTGGAGTGGGCATAAATTTGAGAAACATGACCATGAGGAAGAAAAAAAAAATGGGTATCTGTTATACAGTGGTTTTGAAAATCAGACTCAGCCATGTCTGCCAAGGCCCCGTGCAGATTTGCTAACGATTTTGGCCTCTGCTTGCTTTGCCTTTGCACGTCTTGCACTGAAATATATTTAGTTAGATCGTAGCGCCAAAATGAAGGGCTCACTCTTCCACAGCTTCACGCTCAAGAATCTTGACGTGTTCACGAGCTTCCCTAACCATGCCTCTGGCTTGTTCAAGTGCACGATCCGCCTGGCTTTCTGCCTCTTCAGCCTCCGTCACTTTCTGACGAGCAGCAACGATGGAGGGGTCGTGACTGCCAGTTTGGCCCATCCCAAAAAAGCCACCCTTGGATGGTAAGCCATTGCGGCTGCGACGGGCCGAGCTGTCCGAAGACATAGAAGAGCTGCGACGACGGAAAAATCCTCGCCGCGTCGGGCCATTTGTACGGGGGGAGCCACTGTGGTGCGAGCCGCCGCTATGTTGTGACCGTGAGGTCGAGGTAGGGGAGAGGGACCGGCCGCGCCTGGGAGAGAAGATGCTCCCCTTGCGATTGGGGGAAGTCGGCGAGCGACGATGATTGTCAGTTTCGACGTCGGGACGGGATTTGAAAAGAGGCATTTCTTACTTGGTGGATGAACTGCCAATATTGCTTGCCTTTAAAACCTATTTTACTCTGTGGAGCTAGCCAGAGCCCCACTGCTGTGGTTCGTCATGAGTATGAAATCATAGGGTATTATACAGTGTATAGGTCCGTGCGTGCGAAAATTTTAAATCACCATACGTCGGAGTTTGAAATGTCATGGGTTCTCGGCGACACGTATCAAGTATAAAAGGGGCCTCTTCTACCTTCCATCACCTAGGTCGCCATACCCCCCTAAAGTGTGGGAACAGCTGCAACATCCGTGTCAGCCAACAACAAAGCTTAAAATGTCAAATAAGATAGTGGTGAGCTACTCACCAATCCTGTCCGTAGTAGACATCCTGGGCTTAACCCAGACATCTTGGTGTTTTTGAGCCTGGCATATATCGAGCTGTTATCGACGATGTCATAGCGAATATTAAGCCCGAATTCGACGAATATGGTGTAGCTGAGGATGTCCTGGCTGACTTGCAACATGTAAGTCGCTAAGTCTGACAGCCACCCAGGTCTGTGACAGAATCCCAATAGAAATGGCAGAGTAAAGTAATGGCTTCCCATGTTGCCGAGTTCGAATCGCCACCACCTCCTCAGGCGCCACAGCATCCACCGCAGCACCATCTGGCTTATCCGTCCCACCCAATGCACATCATGCAACATCATTACGCAAATCCATATTCGTTACCACAGCCCTCCGGTGCACCTGCAGTGAAAGCGGAACCGATGGACAATCGCTATATGCTTAGCATGCCATATCCACTTCCTCCTTTACCTGGTCCAAATATCAGTAATGGTAGGCAAGTTCCTGCTCAAATTCCCCCACACCCCGGTGGCCAGACGAGCGTTCTTTCTTTTGCTCGACCTTTACAGCCCCAACCACCATCTTCTCGCCCTGCCTACAGCCCCCCTACTACGTCGTCGCAGACTGCAGCAACACCGGCGCAACCGTCTCAGCCAGCCCAAAGAATTCCTCAGGTTGATGGCCCATCCGAATCGTCTGGCGACGAGGATGATTCGCCGCCTTCCTCTCAAGGCCAGGTTTTCGCCCCGAGGACATCTCATCCATCTCTACCTCAACCAAAAACTGCGACGACTGCGCTGCCTACTCCAGCAGCTGATTCAGAAGCAATCAACAGTGACCTCGATGACTCTGATACCGAAGGTGAGGAGGAGACAGAGGAAGGAGTAGCCGGTGAAACAGATATTGTATTTTGCACATATGACAAGGTAACAAGCTTTCGTCTCTGTTTTATATCATAGTCTCTCAAACATCTTCAGGTGGCACGTGTGAAGAACAAATGGAAGTGCATCTTGAAAGACGGTATGATACACATTAATGGGAAGGACTATCTATTTGCCAAATGTACTGGGTGAGGCTTTTAATCGAATGTGCTTAGAGAGTAAGCTGATTCATACTCCAGGGAGTTTGAATGGTGACGGAAATTTGCGATATCGTTACTCACTACATTAGGCTACAGTCCGGGCGACATTGACCGTGGAATTGTACATTACCATCAGTTTTGCTTTCAAAATGCATGTACATTTATAGACCTTGAATACACCTTATTTTCAGTGTTCTGATTGAAGTTGTGGCGCCGTCTGCTTGTCGAGTTGTAGACGGTCAGATTGAGTAAGCTTCGAAAAATAGTTAGAGTAGCATCCAAAGGGTATATATACTGTAATGTACAAAGAAAGGTCTAACCCTAATCAAATCTGCCCTGGCATGCAACATATCAAAGGGGAAAAGGAACATACAGGCTATTGATACAAACAACACAGATATTGTATAGTTCATTGATGTATAGTGTGATCTGTCCGCGTTATTTATCGTAAGAGGTTGGTTATTTAGCTCTCATCCGGGTAAGCGTCTCAACGTCTTGTCATCCAGAGGGTCACGACGGTATGGATGGCGTCTTTCCAATGTGTGTATTGGAGCGAGGGCTAGTTCTCTATCAGAGGGACCAGTAGAATTCTCTCGGCGTATATCGGCATCACTGTTACCCTCCCGAGATGACAATTCATACGAGGGCTCCCTTGTTAAACCCAAGTTAGTGGTAAACGGAGAACTATGGGCTGAAATGGTCCGCCCAGGTGTAGCGTGAATCGTAGTTGCGACGGGAGGGAGGCGAGGTCCATCGTAGATCGAACTCACAGGTGGGAGGCTAAGCGGTTCGATATAGTCATAACGAGATGGTATCCCTCTTGGGACGGCCTGAGGATGTGCGTTTGTGAGTACTGCAGATGTAGCACCCCATGCAGCGGAACGCATGCCTAGAGGGCTGGGCGGTACACTAGGGCCCGTCGGGTGAAGGTTGGGTTTAGCAACGTAATTTCGACGTGATGAGTTTGAAAGCGACTGCGACTCCGGCAGACGAGGGTGGGGAGCCAAGTGTTGTGGCATCCCTTCAACAAGAGGAACAGAAGGATCAGTTATTGTCTGCGGTGGGTACTGATTGCGAGAAACGCCTTGGTAAGGATCAAACATCGTTAAAGACTCCGAGGTATCCGCCAGGTATCGATAAGTGAATGGAGCATAAGTTCGTGTGCTCATTTTGGACAACGTCTTGCCGGAACTCGACTGGTCTTCAAGCTTTTGGCGATTTTTGGTTACTCGCGTGCTTTGGTAAAGCCCAGCGGGAACAACAAGGCCCTTGACGGGCGTAAGGTCGTCAATTGTTTGGAGATCATTGACGGTTTTATCTGTGAAATAAGCAGCTTGAACAGTGATAATTAGATGATGAGCACGGGAAAGTCGACTGAACAGTTACGCACTCAAGTGCCATTTTCTTTTGCCTTTCTCGGTGTCAACCCAAACGGAATAGGTTTGCTTGACCAACTGATCCCAGTCGTGTGATCTTGGGGTCGGCTCTCTAGCAATACAGAATAAGTCTTTTTCAGCAGGTTTTATATGTGTTGGACCGACCTCTCGTAATAGAAGAGAAATTCCTGTTATTAGGTGCACGAGTCAAAAAGCGGTCTCAGCGGAGCTGTCTCCCTGACACTTACATCCCGAACTCTTGATGGTGTCCATCTCCTTCCCTCAGTGAACCTCTCGATCCCTAGACCTGTGATTTCACCCTGCGGTCCTCGCTCCTCCCATACGTACACACAACCCGATCTCAACGCAAGCCGTTCATCAGCATCGAGTCTCCTGGTGACCATTGGCAAAACACCTTCCTGCACTGCGTAGAAAATCTTGTGAGCGTCCTGGGTGGAGCGGATGCGAACATTGGCACAGGTTGGCGGTTGCATAGCAAGCGCTAAGCTTGTACGAGGTAGAGGAAAAGGAAGAAAATGGCGAGATGTGATGATCAGAAGGGCATTAACAGAGAAATCTAGGAAGAAGGGGAAATATTTAGTGGTCCCTGACAATTAAAATATTAATCAAATTGTATCCACACCCACGCCTGCCTATATAATACCCAGGTAGTTGGCTCGCGTCGAATTCAATCTCGATATTCTCAATATCCGCACCCTAATTACCCTAATTGCCTACACGAAAACCTTTTTTTGATCATTTGTCTCGATCTAATCTCCTCTTGTCTTTATGCATCTGATCCACCATGATCCCTCCCAATTCCAAACAGCCAGTAGGGCTAGAAATAGTCCGTTCAAGCCCCCGTCACTGACTTGACGAAGTTGGGAACAATATTGATCGTTATGAAGCCGTTGTGGCGCAGGCAGTGCAAGCTATGATGGTCCAATCACTTCACCTGTACATAATATTGTATCTTGGGAGCTTCTACATCCAAGCCCGTGTAATACGTCCTACTTTGGCATCCTGTCGGAATTGGCGGGCGCGCAAAACATCAGTGTCTACCAGCTCCTCGTAACGGGCACAGCAGGATCCAGAGCCACGGGTGGTGATATGATACAGGAGAGAGCCACTGATAGGGATAGTCTCTATGCCCCGAGAATAGTTAGGCTGTATGCTGCGATTATCAAACAGCTTCACCCTGACGCTGTCACGCATTTTTGCGCCCAGAGCACAGCACCTCCACACCACTTGTGCTCGATAGCAGACCTCCATTTACGATGACATGTCAGATTATTACAAAGCCAGATAGCCGCACTTAGACGCAGTGCAAAGAATACTCGGGTGGTAGATATGATTTGACCGAGGGTCCAATGCCAATTTGGCTTTTGGAACGTTGTAGCCGCGTGTTGAACATGTGGTTGGACGGAACTACACTCAAATGCCAACATCGTGGTCCGACTCGGACTGCAGATCGTTTTTTATTATGCAAGAGTTTACTGTTACAAGTATCCTACACGGGGCCGTAATCGAAAGCAATTTAACGACGACTAGTTCTGTCCGCTTCTACGAGCGTGTTTAGCATAGCATAGCAAGATTTACAGAAGTAGAGGACGATAGCCCAACTTTGCATGGTCCATGCGGGGCTCTTTGCGAGTGACATCGCAAGACCGTTGTTATTAGTGGCGGTGGGGGAAGGGGGGTGAGCCTTCGATACCCCAAAGGACCGAGGCGCGCAGAAGAACAGCTCAAACTCTATTTGATCCAAGCAGGGCTCTTCACAAACGACATCAGCGCCTCTTCATCAAGAGGGTGACGGCGAGGGGGAGGGATGAGTTTCAGATACTCCAAAGGGGCGAGGCGATTGGAAGGGCGTGCATACGGGGTAAGCGCGATGGTCGGTTGGTAATGAGTTTGGTGAGGTAAATAATCGTATATCAAAGGGATAATGGGCATCTGGTAGCCTGGGTATTCGAAACCCTGATTTTGCGACCGTCGTGGTGGCCCACGTGCTGTCCTATATTTCCCTGGCGGCACGGTCAGAACGGCCAGTTGAGGATCATCATCAACAGTTGAAAGTTGATCAACGGTCTCTTGGGTAAAATAAGCGACTAGGCACGAGATACATTCAATGATGTTTGATCATCTCAGTAATGGGACATACTAAGATGCCATTTCCGGAGGCCGCGAGGGGTTTCTACGAAGACAGAATATGTTTGTTTGACAAGTTTATGACGGCGTGGTCGTGTAGTGTTGACTGGTGACCTTTTGATAAGCCAATTTGGTCTCAGTACCCTATTTCAACAAGTTCATATCAACAAACTTACGTGCTTGAATCAGATGAAGGGTCTCGTTCGTTGTAGAATAAAAATTCCTGCAAACAGTGATTAGTATATCATAAGAGTGTAACAACGATATGATAGGAATGAAACACTAACATCCTTGACGCGACTTGGGCCCCACCGAATCGAGTCGGTCCAACGTTCTATTCCTATCTAGAAAGGAGGTGAGCATATGCACGCATTAGACTAATCAAAACAGGTTACGAACTCCAGAGTTTTCATTGTTGGGCCCTCTTTCCTCCCACACGAAGACCCACCCTGACTGGATATACCGGCGTTCGTCGGTATCCAATCGACGAGATACCATTGGAAGCACATCCAGCGCGACAGCATGAAATATGACATGAGCATCAGCCGAGTTCCTGACGCGCATTTGAGTGCAAGTAGGTTGTTGCATATTGTCAAAGAGGCCGTGGAGACGGAACCGGCTTAAGACCGAAAGCTTCGAGTGTCCTTATATACCTACAGGTGTATGAATGCTGATGAGATCAGGGAAGCTTACCATTGATGTTAGAATCCAATTGATTTCATTTTCCTTTCGTTGCACTCTCGGCCGCTTAATTTTGTGGTACCCTGCAGGCAACCAAGCTAAACCCTTTACGAATAGTCGTAAGACTGTCAATGATTGACTGTTTAAATTAGCCAGTGCAAGCCAGCCTCAAGGCCGCTTCGATTGAGTTTTGGGGGGGCGTCCCGGATTAGTGTGTGCAGAATGGAGATTAGATTATTTTAACCCTCACCTTGATTCTCCTCACTTGATACGACCACAGCTTGAATCACGAGGTGTAGATGGACCCTTAACGTCAGCTTTCGATAACACAATCCAAATTCGTACACACAGTAGATCGGTCTGCACGCTGAACAATTGATGAGCTGCCATGGGAAGTAGATGGTACCACCACAGCCAGGAAGGACTGATTTTTTTTTTGTCGTGGTGATCGGGGGCAGAACAAGCTGGTAAGTGCAAACCTTACTCTTGATGAGTTTTCAGTGGCGATAGTCGATTGACTAGTTCGGCATCGGGGAGAAAAACTAGAAGCAGAACAATGGAACTGATGTTTGCACCATTGCGCTAGGCCTACAACTGGCTATGAGCAAGCAAGCTGTTTGGAAGCGTCTGCCCCGAAAGGAAATGGCCCGGATAGATGCGTAGCTTTTACCGTAGGAAGAAGCTGAAATTACACGCAACGGGGGCTAAACATATCGCCAGCGAATTAAACCGGTGAGAGCAAACTGAGTCTCTTCTCGAATCTCTGGAAACTTCCGTAATAGAATTGAAAAAAAAAATGAATCATTGCATGATACTATATCCATCTAAGTCGATGATCTTCAAGGCAATTACCATCACTGGTAAAATTTTAGACGTCACTAATCGCGGTATAAGCTGATGACTCGTCCCCACCACCACAGTAGCCGCGAGTGCGGGCATTTGGTAACACCGTGACCCACGTGACTCTTAATATTCGAAACTTGTATGATCAGATTCAGCACCTGCTTTGTTTCCTCTACACATTTTCTGCGCAATTTAGCTACAACTGCGAATACACGCATGTCCGTACAACAGCCTCCTTGGGAAATTCCTCAGAGAACAGCTGATGAACCCGTACTCAAAATTTACAACTCGCTAACCCGGACGAAAGTTAGTGTGCTTGACATCATTATTAGGTTAGATATAAACCCGTCCCATAGAACGAGTTCGTTCCAAGAAGTGGACGTCATGTCAAATGGTACAACTGCGGCCCTACGGTCTACGACGCAGCTCACATGGGCCACGCCAGGTGATACAACGAAATGTATGATCTGATATCCGCGCTAACAATCATTGTAGAAATTACGTTACTCAGGATATTTTACGACGCATAATGACAGACTATTTTGGCTACAATGTTCATTTTGTCATGAATATCACCGACATCGATGATAAAGTGTGCTCTTATGAACACATCATTGAACAAAGCTGACGGACACCTGTAGATCATTATCCGAGCTCGTCAAAATCATTTACTTGAAAGACTTCGTTCCGAAACAAAATCTTTATCGTCCGAGCTAGTTGAGCGTATTCGATCTGCATGGCGAGTACATGTCAGGGAAAAAATCGGAAGAGGTTTACCACAAGCTGAGCGCCCGTCAGAAGGAGAGGAAGATAAAGCGTGGGCACGCGTTTCAGAATTAAGCCAAGACAGATCATGGAAACAAGAATGTCTAAAGAGAGATGAAAAGTTTGAGATGTATTCTTCATCTGCGGTATACTCTAGAAACTAGGGGCGCTCCGCATCTTACTAACGAAGCAATAGGCCAGGACTCTGGCAGCTCTAAAAACTGCAGAGTCACACCTGAAAAATGGGAAGACTGAGGCTGTCACTGCGCAGCAGCTGATCGACGAGTCTGGAGATATTCTTGCACAAGCTCTTGATCTACAGGTTATACTTGTCATATCTCTACAGAGAATTACATACTGAATCTTGATATTTAGCATTCTACGACAGTCACCGATCCCGCGATATTTCGATCGTTAGCTGCTTATTGGGAAGGCCAATTCTTCAACGATATGGCCCGACTGAAGGTTCAAGAGCCTGATACGCTTACCCGCGTTACAGAGTACTTACCCGAAGTCGCTGCGTTTGTTGCCAAGATCGTTGACAATGGCTTTGGGTATGAGGCTGAGGGAAGCGTATATTTTGATACGAGGGCTTTCGACGCTGCACAAGGACACTATTACGCTAAACTAGAGCCATGGAGTAAAGGTAACAGAGAACTTCTTGAAGATGGCGAGGGTAAACATGCTTTCCATCATGCAGTGATCTGACTTGTACTGAAATATCGGCCAGGTGCGTTGGCAAAAAAAACGGGTACTCGTTCAGCTGCAGACTTCGCATTGTGGAAGGCATCAAAGCCTGGAGAGCCTTCATGGCCTTCACCTTGGGGCCCGGGACGTCCTGGATGGCACATTGAATGTTCTGCTATGGCCAGCGCGATTTTTGGCGACAATATAGATATCCATTCAGGAGGCATCGACTTGGCATTTCCCCACCATGACAATGAATTGGCCCAGTCAGAGGTGTGTATGGCACATTATAGAAGCGTTGTCTCTGAGTCATTTCACAGGCTTACCATAACCACGGGCCTTGGGTAAATTACTTCATACACACTGGCCATCTACACATTGAGGGGTTGAAGATGAGCAAGTCTCTTAAGAACTTTATTACTATCGACGTTAGTGGACTAAGTACTCTTCTACCGATGTTTTTTTAAAACTTACTATTTGTCTCAGGAAATTCTAGAAAAGTACACCGCAAGACAATTACGGCTTGCCTTTCTTACACAGCTATGGAATGCGAAGGTTGACTTCTCTGAGTCTTTGATGACGGGCGAAGTCCGCACCATCGAGCTAACGTTCAATGTAACACAGTATTTCCCGATAAAATCGCCATACTAATCAAAGTTCCCGACGTCCTTAGAATTTTTTCACTGTTGTCAAAGCGCTTGTTAGTCAGTCGCGCGCTGATGTATCTAAATCCGACGGTCGTCACCATTATGATGAGCCGGAATCTCTTATATCATTGAAGTAAGCGCCGATTCATCTCTTTCCTGATCAGCATTGACCCATCAAATCTAGTTTTCATGAAAGCCAGTCAAACTTCCGGGCGACCCTGTGTGATTCTTTTAATACCCCAGCTGCTCTTGATGTTCTACGTGATGTTGTATCCAAAACCAATATCTACATCAATTCTCGCGGCAAAAATATCAATGTTCACATAGTGGAGACTGTGGCACGATGGGTCGGTAAGATGCTTCGCATGTTCGGTCTTGGTGGGAGTGGAACAATGGATATAGGGTGGGGTCAGGATGATAATGGAGGGCCTAACTTTAGCGTTTGTTGTCCCACTTTCCGTTTGCCCGATATCTCGACTAAATGATCATCACAGCGAGAGGAAGTCTTGATGCCATATCTACAGGAATTGTCATCTTTTCGTGATGGTGTCAGACGGCTTGCTATGACAAAGAGCGAATCTGCCATAAAAGACATTCTAGGACTTTGCGATAAGCTCAGAGATGTGGATCTTATCCCTCTCGGTGTTGCATTGGACGACCAGGAAGGCAAGCGCCTTTCATCTTGGATCTCATAGTATCTATTATTGACGGATCTGTGATAGATGGCAAGGCGCTAGTCAAGCTCGTTTCGCCTTCAGAGCTGATGAAAGCCCGCGAAGAAAAACGAGTTCAGGCTGAAGCCAGAGCTGCGAAGAAAGCTGCTGCTGGGGAAGCTGAACGCCTCAAGCGTCAACAAAAGCTGGAAAAGGGACGCATCCCAGCAGAGGATATGTTCAAGCCGCCTCATGCTGCCGAAGGGATGTACGGCTCATGGGACGCGGCTGGCCTTCCCCTTACCGATGGGGATGGTAAGGAACTTAGTAAGACCCAGACGAAAAGAGTACGAAAGGAGTGGGAGACTCGGAAGAAGCTACACGAACAATTCCTGCAGGAGCAATCGAATTGAGCTAACATGCTAACATGTGATGATTTACCAGTCGCATGCATCGACTATGAGCCGAGCAATTCTAACCAGACCAACCTCGTCTTCTGAATCAAATGCACCCACCCTCAGACAATCCAAATCTAAGACGCCGATGACTTCTGTCCTGTTTTGATGTTCAACAATTAAGGGGCAGACAATCTCGCTTTTTGTTTCTCCATCGCAAGCAATATGTCCAGGGTACAAGTCGACGTTTGGCACGACCAAAGTCTTTCTTTGGCTGAAAGCGTCTGCACATACCCCTCTGGGCTTGGGGTATATGTTTATAAACTGACACGCCGGTTTCCCGCAGAAGGGTCCCAGTAGCAATTTTTGCTGATCAATCGTAGCATCAACATCTGTTTCATGGCGAGCAGCCGGGAACAGATATTGTGCTATGTAGAACCCTGGTGTAATAAATGCACTGTTGGCTCTCGCTATGCAGCGAACAGCTTAGGATCATACCACACCAGTTCACTGCCTTGTCATCATCCTTACCAAACTGTGTCGGGAAATCCAACAGTGAGTTGAAAATCAAAGAGGCAGCGTTCGCCAAGTTGGTGACCTGACAACCCCGCAAAGATTTTATAGCAAATCAAACCAGTATCATTGAGTAAAACAATGGCAGGATCTACCCAGTTGCGTTCTCCTTTTAACAATAACTCCAACTGGGAGTGGACATGTTTCCAAAACTCGGTTTTGGACGTGATACTGCCAGCATCCTTAGACGGAGAACTATCTATATATTCTTACCATGACTCACCTGCTCGGCACCAAAGAAGAGTCAGCGTGTGGCATGATGTGGACGAGAGGAGGAAGACGAAAGCGAATTGTGATTTTCATCAAATGATGATCTTTGAACGTGACTTGCAATCAGCGCCCATTCATTTCCATCTCATCTCATCTCATCCCTCCGTTGACCACGACCAATGCCACCCTATCTGGAGACAGTCAAAGTAAGAACCTGAATGGTGGCTCGAGCCAAAATAAACATTCTTTCAGTCTTTCGCAGACGTGCCTATCACAGATGCTGGCATCAACACAGCTGCTTTTTTGGAAGCTTCAGAGGGTCTTGTAGGATTGTTTGGTATATCTTACACGCGGAGCGAAATCATATACATGAAAGCCGACTCTTCATTTAGATCTCCTCGGATCTAGTGCTTTTGCCGTCGTGCAGAGTGATCTCAGAGGCAATATCGCGGTGAGATTCTCCTTTCCAAATCTCACGTATCGTACATCTGACACACACCCAAAATACCAGAAAGTCCGTGCACGATATGTTGCAGCGACTGCGCAATCCGATACTCTCGAACTTCTAGTTGAGAATGAGAAGACGGAGAAGAAGCGTACTGCGACTGAAGGTCTCATGTGGCTTCTGAGGGGACTGGCGTTCACATGCAAGGCTCTTCAGTACTCACAAGCGAACAAATCGGAAGAACTGTCTACGGCATTTTCGAAATCCTATGAGGGAACCCTGAAAAAGTTCCATAATTTTGTGGTCAAAGGAATCTTCGCTGTCCGTTATATCCGCAGCACACCCGTGAATCTCACTTCATGATAATTAGGTGGCTATGAAGGCGTGCCCTTATCGTGCTGACTTTTACACTAAGCTTGCAGCTGATCCAGCGGGCGGTCCTCCCGCATCGCCAGAAAAGCTGAATCAGGAATTGGATAGATGGTTGGTAGCGCTGGCTGCGGTTGTAGCGCGCATGGACACATTCTATGAGCAAGGTGGACACGGAAAAGGTTTTTAGCGACTCATAACTGGTCATTTTGATGTTACGAAAGGAGCTATGGCTTCGCATAGACTTGGACAAAAACTCCGCGATCTAATCAAAGAGCATCGCTCGGTCAATTCTTGGTTTGCCATGATATCTTTTCATTAGTGCCTTATGATTACGCTGGGTAGGGATTTGCTAAACAGCTAAACAACCCCAGTAGTGTTAGAATGCTGATCATGATGGCCAATCTTTGGCGTAATGAAACGTGTTCCGATATTTTCTGGAGCTCAGAGAAACCAAGCCAGGGTTTGTGCGCAAGAAGTAGATGTATCTATCACGAATCTGCCATGCATTTGGTCATGATAGCAATTGATCATTAATACTGTGGCAACTCTAGAAATGAGTTACACATCGTCGGTCTATCTCGCCGCGACACGATCGGTTTCAAGAAGCAAGTGTCGGTCCGATTTGTTAGGTGAAGTCTGCCTCTTTTGAACCAAGTCCTTGCATCAAAAACCTGTCCGGTGACTTTTCTCAGGAAACCGTACTGAGGAGAGGTTAATTTCTCCAGGACGTCAACATGTAAACTATCTATCCCAGTCGTCATACGCAGTCCTTGAAATGGCTGACAAGTCAGGATCTTGGTGAGAACAAGTTAATACAA
>CEMU01569739.1:0-11280 GCA_900068965.1 Calocybe gambosa | reverse complement strand
AAGGCCATTGTAGACTGAAGCGCCAGAAAGAACGCGGTAGCAGTAACCCAGCTTCAACGCAAGTCTGTCTCACAGACGGGCTGGATTGTATACATATACCCGCGTGTGTGTGCACATCGATCGCTTGGTCTTCTGCTCTCGTTTGGAGTCTTATAATTAACCATACGAGATGGCATCTCACCAACTGACCTTTTGCGAGCTTCATGTGATGATGCTTGCTGTCAGCAGGTCCGCGTGCTCAAGAGAACGAGAGACGTTGCTCCCAGTCTTCCGCGTCTTGCTTCTGCGCCAGAACGGCCATTATCACATGGAATGTCATATTGGCGATTGGTCGATGATACCGCTTCACAAATTTTACATGGTACACACGAAGCTCCATATAGACCTTGGAATAAAAATTTCCATGGCCCAGACAACCGTGTGAGAAGGTAAATTAAAACAGCAGTGGCGGCAATCTAGAAAGTGGAGAGTGGTCGATGACAAGGCCTGTGTGGCGGCCAGATCTGTGCGCTTGGCACCTTGGACACAGCGGAAGTGCATATGGTAGGCCTAACACAGCAGTCATGCAACACCTATAAAATCTGCATGGTGAACCTTAACCAGCTGATTCGTTGTGCCGAGGGGGGCTGTATCAGTGATCTGTTGGGAGATGGTAGTCTAGTCATTACTTGTTGACATCTAAAGCAGGGATGTACGGACAAACTACTGTTTCCTCTCTCCATCCGCCGGAAAACATTGCCTTCAGGGTGACTTATTGAGGTGTCTACGCTGTCCACTGGTGTTCTCCAGCTCAAAATCAACGTCCAATAGGTCTCTAGTAATTTTAGTTTTCCCTTTTGACGAGGAAAGCTTCCGCACCAGTGTCGGCACCTGCATTATAGGAGAAGGCTCCATCTGTACGGTGCGGACTTGAGCATGAGAGGGTATGTATGACTGAGGCGAAGTGGAAAAAGGGTGTGTGCGGGTCTGAGAAGGCGATAGCTGAGTATTTTGTAATGGCACAACCGATTCCACAGTCCTACGGGGGGCCACAGGTGTGACCAAGGCCTCAGACTGATGAGTCGTATTCCGAAATCTAAAGGAGGTGCTGTGAACAGCATGCCTTACGTCGTCCAGCTCATGTGAATATTGCTCGCTTTCAGTGTAGCTTGAGCTGGTGCTGTCGAATGATAGCCTGGATATAATAGTGTCTCTCGTGGATGCAGCGATGGGGAGGGAAGTGAGGATGGAAGTAAGCGAGTGAGACGGGTGACGGGGGTAATTGACACCACTACTTGTGGAAACGGAGTGTCCTGTCAATGGAGGCGGCTTTTCAACAGCAGGTTTATTAACAGACGGAGGAGGGAAGAAAGACATTTTAGACACTGGTATGCGTCGGATTGGTTCAACATTAAGTGAAGGGCTTAGAGATTGATTAGCAGCTTCGTGAGGAGGTGCGTCCAGTGGATCGGATATTTCCTCCGCAGGGGTTATAGATAGCAGTTTCTCGATAGATATCGACCGCAAACGGGACGCCTGCTCAACAGGTATATATAGTTCCGTTCGCAAATGAATTGAATCTGAGGTCCATAACTGGTTGGCGCGTCGCAGCTCAGTCATTGATATTCCGTATTTGAGCGAGACGCCCGCCAGAGAGTCGCTGGGACTAACCTGCAGATAGGCGTTAATCAACCTGAAGCTCGCTAGATAAGAACAAACCTCGTGAATAAAAACATATGCTTCTTCAACCGAAGCTACAGGGCTACCCTGGGACTCCAGAGGGGGTACATCCACAAGAGTTCCGACATTCAGTACGCGAGAAAGATGAGGCCTAGTGACGCCTGCGTCATTTGGGCCAGTAGAGAGTCCTGCACTTCGGAGTGGATGCAGGTTGCTACCGACAGAGGGAAGACTAGACTCTGTTTTGGAACGAGTGTGGTTATTGGATGGAGATTTTCGAAGGCGAGCGGTTTTCTGATTCCGGCCAGTTGCAGTGGAAGTATATTGTGCGTCAAATGAATCAATTGTGAAGGTGTCCTGAGAATGGGAGTATGTGGCCGGGAGATATTCCATAGTTGTTGTCGGGAACATTTGATTTATCATTTACATAACATTTCTCTGGCTATTCTGAATATACGAGCACCTATCTAAAATCTTTACTTTTTCGCTCGCTTTTGCGTTCCTAGTTCAGATCCAACGCCTTTCCTCTTATTACCCATTTTTTCACCATCCTGGGCCTGAAGCTCGCGGACTTTATCTAAAGCGCGGTGTAATATCTGCTTCTCGCCTATACGGACAAACATGGCCAATTTCTTATTTGTTGGCTCGGTTGCCTCAAAAACAGAGACTTTGTCCACCTGAAAATTTCAGGTCAGTTGATAGAGTATTGCAAGTGTGAGAGTGGCAAAAGGCCCAACGACCAGCGCCGGCATAAATAAAACAGGTGTTGGAACTAGGTGCAAAGCTACAAACCTGCAAACTGGTCGGATACATTTTTATTCGTGCCTCCAAAGCATCATGGATTATGCGGAGGGTAAGTACATCAGCCTTGGGCTTTGGCGGCTTGCTTCTTTCCCTTGTAATCTTCCATACGCTTGGGTCCTGGCATAGCAGGCGTATGAAGGAGATGATTACCTCAGGAAAATCGATGTCGGATTCAAACACGAAAACACTGTGAATAGGAGGTGTATACGATCAGATAGAAGCGATAAACACTCTTACTCATCGCCGCCTAGTTCCAACCACCATTCAATCCTTTCTTGCAACGACTCCGAGGAGTGAAATGGAAGCTGTTGTCTGGCGGTAGAAACAACGATATCTGCGCGGATCTCCACCACATCGCCGGGGTTGCCAGTTCCGCCTTGTGGAAGGGGTAACAAGTCGACGTGTCCATATCGTCGCAGGAGCTCTGAATTCGGTAGATCTCCATACGTGTTCCACTGGGAATCACTCAGCAAAATAGCCAGAGATTAAAAATAACACCTCAGTATCACAATTTGTTCCCCGGCCTTGATAGGCTTGGTTGAAATCATCCTCAGCTCGTGTTCATCATCGAACAACTTTGCCTATACAAGGTAAATATAAATGAGCAGCTGTCCGGTCGGGAACTTACATTCTCTGATCCATATCTTGCGTTGAGCATATCGGCCATTGGAACCATGGCTATATCAGAAGAGTCATCCTCATCTTCCTCTTCTGCCTGCTCAAGACGCGTGTGATCGGTATTTTCGTCAGCTACTTCTGCAAAATCAGGGATCATATCTGGCCCATCCGCACGGCTATCGGTTGATACATCTGAGGTTCTAGTATTTCCATCCAATTCCCATTTTTCTACGTTGAAACTGCGGGACAGTATTCGGCTACCCATGAGGTGATAGTTAGCCAGGGAGTAGTACTCTGATTGCTCAGGGGGGAACAAATCTGGTCGGCTCTGTACCGAGATCCATCGTGAGCGGATGTCCCTTTTTGACTAACACATGAGGCGAAATACCTGGATGGCATACAACAACTTGTCTGCATAAGACAACTCCGCTTCTTCACGGCCTAATTTTTCTATTCGAAAAGGTTAACCAAGGCATGCACAACCAGATCCACATCGTCCCGAACAGACCTACCACCGACGTGCCCTCAAGTTCCGCGAGATCATCATCGGTCCAGAACATGGGGGTGTTAAACCGTGTCGGGAGAATGGCTTTATTTTCGGCCTTAGCAAGGAAAATTTGAACGGTCAAAAAATTACAAACCCACCCAAGTAATCAGCCCACTTGGAAGAGAGACCGTTTGCCGTCTCCCACATCATACAAAGAATTAGACCAGTCCATCCTTGATCCATTTTCATGTTTTTCCATGCCTGTATTCCAAAACGATGTGGAAGCGATGATGTACTAGTAGATAGTATAAGAGGACGCGAAATGGAAAACAGGGTGCGCCCTTCCTGTGTTTCATCAGCATTCGTTGCTTGTACCTTCTGAGATCGGTCAAGACATACGGGTATATCCCGCAATGCGACAGCACCACGACCACCGTCAGAATCGGGAAAGGTGGTAAAACCAACCGAGTTGAGATCAACAGTGCCACCGTTTTCCTGAAACCATTGTATGAAAGGCTGCAGCGTTGTTTCATCCATAGCTCGGCAGAACTGACGTGCTTAGGCGAACTTTTTTGCGGGGGGTGTTACGTAATCAAAATTTGCATTGCTGTCACAATCAGCTTGAAAACCATTCAGGATTTATTAAAGCCAAGCTACTCCATTCTAAGCGAGCGCAAATAAATTGCTATCAGTTTGATAAGTATGGTTTGGACCCGGCTTTGTCGCCTCATTTGGGGCAGCCTCTTACATACTTGGCCCGTCAGTGAAATTACACATCTCCGATGCAATGCCTGAAATGAGTTTGGCATTCCAATATTGCATTCGTGCTCGTGTGATGAATAATCAGCTTGTGAAACCTTTTGGAAAAGCTGGATTGGTTTGGGTAGTAGGCCTATTTTGGCGAACTTCCCCGGCACTGTGGTTAATGTATCAAATTGATAATTTTTACATGTAATTCCAAGTGCTAGGCTTTGTTTCGGTTATCACGTGCGTTATCAGACTCTCGAATGTCATGTCACCCCGAGATCTGTTGCAGGCTAATTGGGAGAACTTACAGGCTCAGTATGCCTCTAATATCCAGGACGTTATTGCTCTACAGGCTATCTTCGTTCGCGATATCCTGCCTTCTGTAGTTGATGAACTTGAGCTTAGCCCGGAAGCTACAGATTGGGCAAGGGATTGGTTGGAAGACACTCGTAGGTAACCACGATTGGGCTAGTGACAAAAGTGATCTAATACTGGTTTACATCAAAGAAACAATGTTCCGAATATCTAGAGTAAGGATTAGTTCCTGTTTTACGTTTCAGCGTGTTGCCTATCCCATGTCACATAGCGAAATAACTTCACCAAGTCTTTCGCGATGGAATCTATTCGGAGGAACCTTGTTTGGCGCCTGAACAACCTATGGCCTGTGACTCAGCCGGAGCCTATTTCTGCGTTACATTGTCTTCCCGAAGATATGCGTGACTCCTTTGGCAGGCCTGTTATCCTTGTAGAGGCGCTTCCTCTTGAAGTATCTTCTGATATGGTAAAGCCTATAGTTATTGAAACATTCGAGCGTCTCAGATGCCACCTAAGGACTGTCAATGGCTCAGCTATGGGAACTTCTCCAGTCCTTCAGTACATCGTTCTACTTGATTTGCGGCGGTTCTCCTTACAAGGTTTAGTAAGGCGTTCTTTTTACACAACTGATACTTTGTTCATTGCATAATTACTAGAATATCAATTTGCTCACTTGGGTCATCCAAGAAGCTGTCCCTCTATTTCCGGGAACGTTAGCCGGAGGTCCGTTTAGACCAACAGAGATAGTCCTTTTGGCTAATAGCGTTCGTTAGTTTTTATGGTTGGCTATTCTTGGGTGCATTCTGGTGTTTGGGGCATAGTAAAGTCAGTCGCTCCGACGGCATATCTTTTCTATGTATGACGTGATATTTTTACAGGCGTCTGCTACCAGCTCCAGCCCTCTCGCGGGTCTTCTTTGCTTCAAAAGAAGAGTTGTTGCAAGTTATTCCAGCCTCATCCCTGCCAAAAGGTCACAGTCCTATAAGGTTTATCTGTAGCCTAAGTTGATGGCCTGCATCTCAGATTACGGAGGAAGTTTACCTCCGCTAGAAATTCTGGATGACCCTCTTCGGCGGCAGCTAACCGCACCGCAAAGCGATGGTACAAAACGTGATGAGATTCCAACAGATGGTCTGCATTCCATATCGCATACCTCGAAGTTCACTTCACTCCCACCGACATCGCTTCTGAACCCCTTTTTTGGATATCCTGCGTCTTCGTCAAACGGGGCTTTATCTCTTTACCACGGACGCCGTCGAAAAAGAGACCTTGCGCGGACGCTCTTCGTTCTCTTTTGGAATCGGTGGCGACGGCCTCTTCTTGTCGGCGCATTACTTTTAATACTCTTCAAGTTAGGGGCCGCGGTGATGCGAACGGCACACGGCAGTTACCTGTGGTCACTTCTACAAAGGAAGGCGCTCTTATCCTTTGACGCTAGCTCAAAATGGGTATCCTTGGTTGTTTAGTCGGAAGAAGATTACCTAGCGTTGTGGGAGGATAGTTCCCTATATCCAACGATACATTTATTCTCCCCACATTTCCAACGTCTACGTTCAAGCATAACCGTCGCCACAGAAAATATGGGGCATTAGATACCGAACTGAAATGCTACAAGCGTGGAGCTAGAATACATGTGAGACAAATTTACAGGAAATATTCAGGAAGCTGTATAATGTAGTATTAACTCAAACTCTTAATTATACGGGCAGATATGGGAAAGTTCCTTACCTTCCCGTTAGCATTTTGGGCTGCTTGTTGGTTTGGTCCATCTCGCTCGTTCTCCGGTGCAGCATCAAATACATTAAAATACATCGACCCATTTGGACCAACTTCCAAAATACTTGCTGCATTACCACAGCGATAACAATAATTAGGCGCCGACCACACAGTAGATAAATGCTTATCGAAGAGGGATGAATAGCCTTCCATACAAAGCTGGTGGGCACGGAGTATATGAGTCATCTTGTTCTGGTCTAGAAATTTGTACACGACACCGGATCCAAAGGTATATCCCGCACCGCTAAATGGAAAAAGGTTCATTTTTTATAGCCATGACCAAGCCGAGGACGAACCGGGGTGATATTGCAAAGTCTTCTTTTTCAGGGTCAGGATCTGACCAAACGAGGTCTGCCATAGGACCTTCGTGGGGTATTTCTAGAAATCAGAAGAACTGATAAGTACGTGGGGATAAGAGCGAGAGAAATTATCTGTGTACCTCGAAAACGATCGACGACTTTTATTTGATCTATTGAATGGATTGAAGGCGAGAGACCTGCCATTGTGACAAAAATTTTCAATTCCGTTACTTGCAAGAAAGGATATATGAGAATACCTCCGTGGACACAGAATATTCGATCGTCAATTACCACTGACAACGTTAGGAAGTCGAACATGTCTGTGAAATACGTCCACACATGAGATGAGCCGTACTTTCTTACACATTCTGTATAGAAGCCGTAAGACTACAGAGCAGTAATAAGATGTTAAAACTATGCGAGGAATGATGGGAAGGGAACCAACTTGTGTGACGGCTCTGGTTTCATGGTTTCCCCGGATTAACTGCACACGATCTGGATAACGTAGCTTCAAGCACGTCAATAGGGATATTGTCTCGACGCTGAATAGTCCACGGTCCACATAATCCCCTGCGTAGTCTGAGCAGAAAGTATATAGAAATGGCATATTCTTTGACGTACCAAGGAACAGATAATTGGTATTCGGTGCATAGCCTCCTATCCGAAAAATTTCTATCAGATCATAAAATTGTCTGCAGATATGTTCCATCAGATACCAGGCCACCGGCAAACGGGAAAAAAAGAAAATTAGGAACAATGACTCACCCATGAATGTCGCCGACGACAGTTACCGGAGCGCTGACATGAACGACGTTGGACTCTCTCATAAGAACTTCTTTGGTCTTTTCGCATATTTCGCGTAATAGAGCCTCGTGTAGTAGTTGCTTGCGTAGTAGCTGTTGTATGCATGCATCGAGATCGAAAGGTGCCATAGAATCAGACAAATACTAGCTCTAGTATATTTCGAATGGGTAATCGTGAGTTTGGTGTTGTTTACTAAGGGCCTCTGGTGTTAAATGCATTGTATATACGCGCTGCCGTAACTCGAGGCTTTTTATTCCTCTTCCATTCTTGATCTCTTCAAGCTTTCCTGACCTCAACGAAATCAAAAAAAAAAATGGTTCTCTCGCCCGTAAATCGCGATTCTCTCGCAGTTCGCCTGTTTGTTCAAACACCTTCTAAATTTGACAACAGTTAACAGTTACTAACTTCCTAAACTATACGATCTCCTCACTTTATTATAAAAAAAACACTGATGCGATGTTGACGGATGTCACGAGCATTCATTGCACGTATTGATATCCTTTTTGAAATATCTCGCTTCAACGATATATCGGGCTTTCTTTCTGGACTGGGCTGACGTTTTATGTACATGGAGACTGATTGGTTACCTTAGAGTTAAGCGAAACCCAGAACCCATTTTTCTTAGCACCCTGTGAGGTCCATGACCTGCCGTCCTTCGCTAAGCATATATTACAAGTTTGACTTACAACATTCACCAGAAGCCAGTACCCCCCTTAATTCGATCGACCCTTCTCATGGGGTGTGAAGACGTTTTTCGCTGTTTGTAAACCGGCCAGTATGATGTGACCTCTTTCTCCCCATAAGTATAGTCATCATTTACACTTGTTAGAAAATTTGATATCTACAACACCTTTCTAACCATATTCGGTCTATAGTTGGATAAAGCCTTGCTAACGCTTGAAGGCACATCCCATCTAGAGATTTCCATTCTTTCAACTTAACCATAAATTGTCAACGGTCGGTTATGCGGTCTACTTTTCAAGTCCGCGAATTGCTCACCCACGACAGCACATACCCGGCAAAACCGACTTGACCTTTTGCCCCTGGAAAGCTTATGTTGACCCTTGAATGGAAGAGGAGTAGACGACGGCAGCCTTGCCTTAATTATTTCCGATAAATCAATATGCCCGTCAAGAGGGTCTGCGGAAGCTGCCGTCTTCGGTACTCAACCTCTTTCGCCTGGGCGGCTCCGGACCTTTAAAGGAGCTGCTCGAAATTTCGCCATGCTATCTGAACCCCCTTCTGATCCTGTATACCTCCCGCCACCAGATTTACCACGGGTCATCCTTTCCTACCCTATGCATCATCACTCCCGTGCTTATTCTTTTGACAACCAAAATGGGGACGAACAATATCCTAGGGGGGCTGCCTCCCACCATTATGCGCGAGGTTTTCCACACATACAGGGGTCTGGTCAGTATTATCTCCAGTCTGGAGACAACTTGGGAGGTACGTATTCTGTGTACGGACGGCGCGGTGATGGGGTCTAAGAGACGGGTTTTTCTATTTCCCTGTGGATAACAGACGTATATCCTCGAAACATGACGCATGTGTCACCTTCAAGTCAACAGTATCCAACGACTGGTGGGCAAGCACGATATTATCAGACTCCGGGCGGTGGTGGCAGACCTTCGTCTTCGTCATCCCACGTTCAACAGTCGCTATACCCTGCTCAAGCTCCGTATTACCAGCAAACAAATCATGTAGCCGGAGGTCAATTTATTCCCACCCCGTCCGACCTCTATAACAACTATCCTCCGCGTCAAATCCCATTGTCTCCCCAGTCGCCGACATTGGACCCATACGCAGGGCAGTATCCACCACCTCCACACTCTATCGTTCCTTCTTCTAGAAGCCCGGAACCGCGATCGAGTCGCCCATCAACAAGCCGACAGGGAATTTCACCGATTTCACCTGGGTCGCCCATGCCATCACCATCGGGAGAGAGGTTTCGCTGCGAGCTATGTCCTAAAACATTCTCTCGATCTCATGATCGTAAGCGTCACCACGAGACACAGCATTCCGCGTTACCCCAGGTTCATCGTTGTCGATATTGCGAAAAAGAGTTTAGTAGGTGAGTTGTCGAAGGCAGATAAAAATTTTTAACATTGAATGGTGTTGATGCGACTCCTTTGTGCAGGGCCGACTCACTGAAAAGGCATTTGGACAACGGATGCGATGAGATGCCTTCGTGATGGAGCTCATATCCGGTTCTTGCTAGATACACAACTTAGCGCCGGTTACATTCAGGTTGTTGATTCGGAGTTGAAATGTCCAATGAAGCAGAAAATGATGCCCGAACAAGGAGGCGATCCGATCGGCAACGGCATCTTCAATATGTTTTTTTTTTTAAATAATTTTTATTGGTGGTCCAAACATATGACATATACCCCATATAGCCTCGAGGAAATCGGCTCACAACCGAAAGAAGCTTATCTTATCCTTTTGCCAAAATTAAAATAAATAAATAAGTAAATAATAAGACAGCAAGCATGATCACAATCCTTCAATTTCTACTTGGTCCCTGTCATCTGTCTCTTCTTCATCCTCTTCTCTTCCTTTTTTCTTGCTCATCTTTGCAATAATTTTGTCGGCCCTGTTGAACATTCCACCTGTAGTTGCTCCACAAGCGAGACATTTAGGCGTCTTGCTGAACCTCTTAATCGCACATGCGGAGCAAAAGTAGTGCCCGCAACGCGTTACCACTGGTTCAGTGAATGGTTGACGACAGATCAGACACGCGAATGGAACGTCTTCCTCGTCAGACTCCTCCTCCGCAGCTTCCCTTTGTGGGGTTTCCGCTAATTTATCCAACTGCCAACCCGCTAAATCTATAAGTCGTTACGTGAAAAATGGTTAGCTATACACGTTGCATAATTAATGCTAGTGTTGACGTACAAGTGCCACGATCGTGAAGAAATTTACATGTATCCCCGAATCCACAATATCCTGTTTCTGTTTAACAGCGAAAATTGCCGCACCATCAACACACGCTCAGCATATAGGGGCAATATTTTTGACATACCTTTATAGTCTTTACATACATCCGGCTGATAGTCGACTATCGTAACCGTCCGAATAGTGTTCGTGCTCCTCTGTGGGCCTATTCTCATCGCTTTCGGCACCTCCTTGCTCTTCTTCAAATGACTCTTGTACGCGCTCTGCCCATGATATTGGCCGTCATCAGGAACGTCTTCTTCATCATCCTCCGTCTCCTTCCTCCGCCGCTTTGCTAAAATCTCTTCCGCCTCATCACCAGCGAGAATCTCCAATGCGGCATTCATATGCGAGCCAGATGCCGTCCATTTCACATCAGGCCCATTATTATCCTCCCGAATATCGCCCTCGTCGTCCTCATCCCGCTGAAGGGCCGTGCGCTTAGTCCCTGCACTTAGAAGATTTCCACCAGTTTTACGCGTCGGAAGAACGACTTCAGATTTCTGCTTCCCAACAGTTGGAGTTGCGTTGGCTTTGGGTGACGGCGAACGCTGCCTCGATGTAGTCGGTCGGCCTTTGGCTTTCTTTTTGAAGAACGGGACTGTGACTGGTGCTTCAGATGCCATGGTGGTCTTTGCCAAAAAGCATATTACTAACTTATCCAATTAAAATTATGTAATTCAAGATCGCTGTGGACGATTCTAGAGTAAAATTGCAGGATTGGTCTATACAGTCCTCTACCAATACTTCAAAATCTATTAACCATCTGGTCAGTGTAAATCGTAGCCAACCAGGCTTCTCCGACCGATGATTTCCCCCACCTAAACGATTTAG
>CEMU01569738.1:3779-14528 GCA_900068965.1 Calocybe gambosa | reverse complement strand
CTTTTCCGAAACCAGGGTCAACAATTGCCTAAAGTGTCCATCACCAACACAATTGACTACAATGGACACGACTAATTCTATCCTGCCTAACGGGCTATACAGCATGATAGACCTCCGTCTTTACTTGTATGTTCAAATTGTACTCCTGACTGGTTGTAGTATTGGTCCCACTTTTATCCTCCATACCATTTTCCCTCGCGGAAAGGTATGTGCCGGCGGTGGTATGAGACGTTTGGGGGACATTCCTTAACTCGTTTTGACGCCAAGTAACAGGTGTCTCGTCCCCCGGAACCATCTTGAAATAAACAAAGAGTATGATGAGAGTCGGTAAAATACCCTAGCCGTAAGGTGGTTACAGAATGGCAAGATAACGGATCGCAGAACTCACGATCAATGGCATCTCCAAGCTCACCATAACGGGCAAACCGACACTTCCTGTACGGATTAAAATAAGAATGATCAACTGCGGACATAAAATATCAGTGAAGGTTGAAAAGAGACATCAGCATCAATACCTGGGCCAAAGTATACAGTGATCCAGACTCAATGACTATCAAAGCAGCTCCTTTATAGCTACTAGAATAAGCAGGAACTCCCCCCGATTTGCGTAATCGATACTGCATGTACCTATAGGAAAAGATGAATAGAGGTAGTATTTATTCGTCAATTGGATCCTACCATATCCTGCCAGCGATGAGTATGGTACAGATCGAAGTATTCGCCACGACCGAGGCTATAGTAGCAGTCATAAAGAAGGTCTGCTTTTCGGGAAGTGCGACGGAGCTGAGGGAAAATCCTGTCAGACCAGATGAAATTGGATATGATGATTGTGAATCAGATTGGAGGACCTGTGGCAAGAACCATTATTGCAAGGGGTGCGAGTACAACCAAGTATCTCCTACTCCAAATCACCCAAACCCTGGAGTATCATAGTTTACTATACCATGCAAGCTATTTCAGAAGCAAATAGCTCACCTCCATATGATTATCAAGTCACAAGTGATAAACTACGAAGGTGAGATCACAGAACATTAAATGTCAAAATGCCACTTCACTTGAAAGACCCATAGGACAGTCTGTGTTCGCGAGTTCGGTAACGAAAGGACGGGAAGAGTGACCTGTTCCATGAAAAGACCGAGGTGGGCGACTGAGACCAGAAACATAGCGATCGATGCTCCGAAGAGCACTCTGTGTGCCATTAACAATGACCGCCAACTTCTCCTATAAAGGTTTCAACAACATTGCTCTCTGCTGAGCGTGATTTCCTGCTAACTTGAGAATCCAGATGACGAAACCAATCAAGACGGCATAAGCACCTAGAGGTCACAGCTCAGCAGTCTGTTTATAATTATGGAACGTAATGACTGACCGACGAGAACAGACTCGCACATTACTGAAACAAAGTTGACAAGGTTCTGAGAGGGCGACATTTTCCAAGGATAATGGAAAGGATGAATCAGTCCAAGGCATTTAATAGTGACTGTGATGGAAATCATGGGATAAGCATCCTGCCAGTTGATTGCTATCTAGATCAGACGAGTTGTCTATATATCATGGTGGTTGTCATTGCTATGCTTTGCTGTGAAGTCTCGTTGGCAACACTTCGACGCCTTGCTCGACAATATCTCGAACCAACTATCGGGTGATCCAGAGTTTCCAAGTAAACAATGATCTAGATGGGAGATATACAGAGCTGCAGATCATGCCAGCTCTGGACGGTGCAAATTGTATTGGATCAATACGTTTCATTGGGCCTGTCGAGGAAGTTCGCGTAAGCTGGCTTCCGGCATGCGTTATTGTTACAGGTGAATGTCAGTCACGCTGCTCTGATCCAGCTATTGAATGGGGTCAGACGTAGATGAGCGCTGCCAAAGCTATGTTGTTGCATTTGTTTGCACGACGCCGGAACCGAAGCACCAGCTCTAATGAGCTTCCTACGCTTTTGATGTAGGACAAATCAGATTCACCAATGGCGGTGTCAACCGTCATTGGTTACACTGCACTATAACATATACAATAGAGACCAGTATAGCATGGGGAGCTTTTTAACTGATGAAAAACATCAAAAACTCTCGTTTTCCGAGAGGTGATACAGGTGGGATAGAAGGGTCAAATTCGTCGCGGAGCAAAACCGGCGCGAACAAAGTGGCTTGGGAATGGGCTCATGATTCTAACTGAAGATCGAGGCTATAGGATAGACGTACCTATCTCTTCTGCCTTCTCCAATGATTGGTTTTCATTTGTGGTTTGACAAATGAAGTGTAAGAAAGCGGTGAGAGAAACCCATACCTGAAGGTGCGGTCAAGGACTTGTAGACGAAGATGACTCTGATTCTCACGTTGACGGATGAAGGAGGAAACGCGTCAAGAACCTTGTCCTAGATATTGAGACAAAAGACCCAGGGTTTGTAATGGACTAACCTCAAAGGCTTCGTCCCGGTTAGTCGCTTGTACGCATCTTGCATGTAAAGTTGTTGGAACAACGGGATCAACTAATGAGCTAAGAAAACGAAGAAGTGTTGTAGAAAAAGCAAAAGCAATTTCTGTAGTTATACTACTCGGTGAAAAAGGGAACTCTTCTCCAGTGTCCAAGCACTAATAGAAAGGTTAGCATTAACGCGTCAATACGAGCGTATCTCAACAACTGGTCTGACCTCGCGTATCACATCAATGATGCTCTCGTCTGCCAGAGATATGAACAATCCTTCCTAATTTTTCAATCAGCGAAAGCTATAGTATACTTATCCGCATCGTACAACGTTCACTTGTTCTGACATCATCCAGTTGATCAAGCGTAACATTTCTCTCGGTGCATTAACCGGACGATCGTCAGGTCGCAGATCGTCGGGGGATGTTAACGAACGAATTGGGCCAGGGAGACGTATCAATCTAGAGAGGTTGTTGGAGAAACATGTATATTCTATCAGCAACGGTTATGCCCATCAGGTATGCTTAGCCAATCCATAAATTTGGGTGCGCACGATATTCTCCAATGACAGTGATGAAATGGTCCTTTCCGAGAAGAGTGCGTAAGATCAATGTGGCATCCAGATTCTTGGCACCTAGATTCAGCCTCGCAGCGGTGATATTATTGATGGTCGTTGTAAAAGTTATGTGGCCAAGTTCATCGGGTAGCAGAATTGCCTGACTTAACTGGTCAGATGACGAAGGCATGATTAAGATATATGTTACCTGCTTTGGTTTTATGTGTAGCCAGTCTGGATCTAATTGACCACTCTTAATTATCAACAATTGTATAAGCCAGCCACAACTAACGAATCTCAGAATCCAAGCCTACGGGAACGAACCGATATGCACATGGGCCCTGTTTCTCGTGTGAAGACTAAGGATCGCCGTAGAGGATATATCGCCTACTTTGCCAGTATTACGCAATGAAATCGTTCGGGACGTTGAACGATACCTAAACCCGTGTACAAGCAGACTGTAAAGAAACGCTGGTGCTGAATGACTATCACTCACGATATCTTTCCCATGTCGATAGTTGTGTTACTGAGCTTGACGGCGCCTCTGTGATAAGACCCCTCAATGTCGTTGACAGATTGGTAGACTTTGCGCGCGATTGCATCACGTTGTTCTGTGTCATATAAATCTATCTGTCAAAGAGCATCAGCTGTTTGGAGAACGGGGGAGAAAATGATATATAAAGTATAACAATCGGCTCCATACCCACATCGACAACGAAATCCGCTGCCACAGGTCGATGGTCGCTCATAGTGATGATTGGGTGGGAAGTGTACGAAAGTTGTTGTACACCAACAGTATTGGCATTCATGTACAAAATGCGGTCGGTCCATGCCGGCTTGCGTCTAGTCACATTTTTCGGCATGAGGTTTGCTAGTGCAGTCAGCCCGATGTAAAAACATACTTAATGTCGTATCCTAAGCCATCGGCAACTACTCCGTGACTGAAGCGGTATGTACTGGAAAACACAGTCAGCAGTATAGCAGGAGACCAGGATGTGTGTACAAACGGGAAGTGGTATATTGGGTGTTCGATAAAGCCTGCGAAAGCTTTGCTACTACGAATCGCTCGATGAAGCTAGAAACCGATGAGGAAAAAGATGTTTTTCCTTGCAATACAGCTACCTGATCATATTTTAGCAAGGCCTCAAGTCTCTTACTCCACTTCTCGGAGCTCAAGATACGGCGGATGTCGCCATCAGATAGGTCGATACGATAATTCAAATCTAGCGATATGTTAATACCCAGGATAGGAGCGTTCCTATGTTCTCACCGCCCTGATAATGACATGTCAGGTGGGGAAGGAAATGGGTCATTGACGTCGTAGCTCACCATCCAAAAGAGAATGTCAGTATCAAAAATCGCGGTAGGAGGGGGTGTCGTAGAGGGAGTAATGGCAGCTTCGACACCAAAGTTGAGGCGTGTCGTAAGGTCCCGAAAATCGGCATTACGCCTTTCAAACATCTCGTCAAAGGCCGCCAGGTGAGCATTAACAAAGGTGAGTATGGTTGACCCAGGAGATGTCACATCGGATATGGCGGGAGTAAAACCAATGCGTATAGCCGTACCACCCTTGTTGCCCTGAAGTCCGTTGAATATACCGGGAGAGAGCTAGTTACCAACAAAGTAGATACCATTAATCCCATTATACCCGCACCCACGGCGGATGTTTGAATACTGGTGAAATGCGGGACCAGCGCCTTCTTCACTAGAACAATGATAAGCATACCAACGAGCTGCTTAGAGACGAGCTGGTAAATGACAAAGACAAAGGTGTTAAAAATGCTCGACTATTGATAGCTCAGGAAGCGTTTGAACCTTTTCATAGTGAGTACCCTTCTCTCCTAAAGAGGCAAATATGGCTATAAGCCAGGCGTCTTCCCTTGCGGGCCCCAACGAATAGATAAGAGCCTCTGCAGAAAGGTCTATTTCTTGAAAGCCTAAAACGAGGATATCTGGGTCAGGGTCAGGATCTACAAGAGGGGGCTCTTCAGAGGGAGGAAAGACAGCTTTAGTCGTAGGAATGGATGTGATTGGTTTTTGAATGAAGTCTGAAGTTACATCGATGGCTTGGAAAGGATCCTTATTGAGTTCCCCCATAGAAAATGGAGATATCTTCTCGACAGGTGGGAGAATTTGAGAATTAGTGGTATTGCGATTGCCACGAATCCAGTCTGAAAGATCTTGAGACGGCAGGTTCCCGTTCACATTGAACGTTCCCAAACGAACTTTCAGTCTGCGTCGACCCATAAGAGCGGAGTTGCGAGTTTTCGTTTGGATATAATGGTCTCTGATAAGTTGGACGTCTCCGGGGGCATCACCAGGAAATCCCGCAGCGGCAGGTGACAGTCGATCATGGAGAGGCTGATTAACTAGCCGTAGATCTTGTGGCCCCAATCCAACTGGTATGAATCAGTTAATATCAGCATTAAAAGGTTGTCATATTGCATACATTTTTCGGAAAATTTCAGTATCTTTGAATAGGGACTAAGCCACTCGAATCGATTTTCATACTTCGAGGTATTAGATTCGCCGTCTAGATAGCTTCAGAATCACAACTGTGCAGTTTATCTATCGCCTCACCACAGATATCAATCAGCCTTTTACATTCTCTCAGAACAGTGCGGAGCTCCTGAATAGCGTTGGTGTATAATATAATTGACTCGTGCTGAATATCAGAGTCCAAGCTCTGCCCGAGGTTTATTGTAAGCTTTAATTCTTTCGAAGATGTTGTGTGAGCATGATTCTTGAAACATCACTCGATGCTCACTAGGTTGATAATTTAAATTAGCTCGAGCACTGAGGTCGATCGAATCACGCATTGTCTGAGCTACTGTAATCTTGAAGTCTTTCGTCACGGGAATGACGCGTAGAATCTCAAGCTCTGTCGGTTGATCGCCATTCGTGATTCTGAACCTGCACAAGAACACGCTATGACAGCATATGTAAGCACCCAATGATATCTGATAGTGGCGGATGAACGAATTAAAACCAAGGCAACGTTATGGTACCACTATAGGCCTAGGAAAAGAAGTCCTTAAACATACCTCCCTTCTTCAAGGCCAATATCATCCTCTTTGTGTGAAATTACAGCCAAAATTCTTGAGTTCTCGCCTCTGCTATCATAGCTATCTGTCTCCAAGAGGTCATCAACTAGAGCATCTAGGATAGCCTTTAGCTGTTCCGAGGGGCGTAGCAGAGAGCGAATAGCAATTTCGGCCATAATCAGGTCGCTGGATCACTGCAGTCAGTCAAGAGTCAAGACATGTCCAAACTCATCGTCGTTAACCAAGTGCATCATCATAGTGTGTCTTGTACAAACAATAGCACACTACCGTCCATGACTCCACGCTTGCCATTTTGGGTTACCGTCCACTGGTTAACTTGTACTACGCATACGCAATAATTGTTAATGATGGTCTATGTTGAGATAGTTCGACGGTTGTGAATTTCTAAATTAGTATATATCAATAATATAATATAAAAACTCCGTCCGTATTGATTTCCTGGCAAAATCCAGCAGGCTCATACCACCTGAGTTTTTCTAGTTCGCACGAGAAGAATCCGGGCGACCAAATAAGAGAGCCCACCAGCTGTGACAGTGGTCTGGTTTTGTTCGGAAATCAATGGCAGTAGCTACGAAGCGTGGGGGAGAGGCTTACCCCTGCAAAAACAATTGGACGCCTAGAGCAGGAGACGTCAAACGCGAGTAGGAGTTTCAAGTTGAAAGAGAAACTTACAGCCAGTAAAAATGACCAGTCAACAGTGCGCCAACGATGGTGTTCGCTGATGTACTGATCAATGTGATGCGCTCAAAAGTCAAGAGAAGGGGTAAAACTCACCAAACAAACCAACAATGCCTTGGCAATATTACCAGAATTAGTCGATATTAATTTTCAGGGAATTAATTAGACATACCGGATAAAGCAAAGGAGACACCTATGCGCGCTCCGATTTCATCAACGTCTTTTGCAAGTGATGCTTTGGGGGTGCGGTCATTAGGCAAACAGAGATAAAGAGACTAAAACGCTCACCAAGCATGGCTGGTGTTAGCGCTATACTTGCGCCAGAGAAAAACCCATATACAACAGCAAACGCCACAAAGCCACCAACATCCTTCATCAGGAGCAGACAATACTCAAGCACAGCCATCGAAAATGTAAAGAAAATGACCAAATTAATAATACCGAGTCTTGGCGCGAGTGATGATGGGAGAATCCGGCCGACGATAGAGCAGGCATTCAGGATGGACAGCTAGGTACCAGGGGTTAGTCGGCTAAAAACACAATAAGAATATACTTACAAGGTAAATCGAAAATTTTCTATCCAAGCCATGGAGATTACCATATAGCTGGAGGAAAAACACGGGAAACGAAAAACCAGTAATAATTAGCATTCCGCTGTAAGAAAAAGGAGATAATTGAATAGTCCGCCACACAAAAAAAGAAACAGAAAATCGCTTACCCTAGTACCACGAATATATAAGGAGGCTCCCGAAAAAATCCCGCAATCGGTACTGTCGTCTCTTTTTTAGTCGGAGGTAGCCTTGTTTTCATCAAGAGATTCGCAGCGAGTAGGATGACAGAATTTATTGCTGTAGCGACTCGGACGCCATTGTGGAAACCGAGGCGGCCCTCAAAGAAATGATTAAGCATAATGGGATGGAGAACGGCGCCTAAGAATGCTAGGGTGAGATAGGGGGAACAAATTCAACGCGTAGAATAAATTCACCCAACGCGGTTCCGGAAGTCACGATCCCAGTGGCGAGGGGTCGATTGTGCTTGAAATAGTGAGAAATAACGGCTAGAGCTTTGATGCGTGTCAGACACATACGTGCGTACCAGGCGAAAAGGGACTGCATACTTGGAATGTATATCAAGCCAACAGATATGCCACCGCCAAGCCCTTGACTTAGAAACACCTTTCGCCTGCTTGAAATTTGGCTGAGAATGTGGGACCAAAAATCACTCACCTGGTAATATTTGTTCCGATGGGACAGGGAGAGCATGAAAACTGAGTAGAAGCACTTTCAATGCGTCGTACGGTTCACGGTATGACTGAGGACGTACATGAAATGGAATGTAAAAGTGAACCAGATATGAGCAAATGACGACTGGAAGGGATAAGGGTTCAAGCCATCAGAAGATGTGGCCATTTGTGCCCAGCTCACAAATATCCACGATCAAAAAGTCGTCCCGTCACAATTCCGGAGGTTAGAATAAGGCATATTTGCACGCCTCCAACCCAGCTATGTCCGCTGTATCAGCAATTGATTATTATAAAGACCGTCTTGAACATACCCGATGGTACTAGGAGAGTAGTGGTCGAGATATTCTCGTACATATAGATCTAAGCAAATGTAAGTTAGTGAGGTAGCTCTAGTGCGTACTGTGGCTAGTACTGAGAACCGTTAAATAACGAGAAATTCTCTTAGAAATCATCGAACACACCCTTGATAAACACCAAAGGAATTGGTGTAGCTTGACAGACTCTAAGTTGGGATAAGCTTTACGACCGAAATTGAAGCGTCCTCACCCGAACCCAGCATACTGGGCCAACCAACTTATGGGCAGTGCATTTAGATAAGGCGAGAGTGAGAGCAAGACGGATGGACATACGCTCCCAGTACAGTCCTCCATGCTTGCGATCCACCTTCAGGAAACGTCACCTCGGATTCCTCCAGACACTCAGACTTCGCCAAACCTCCTTCCTCAACAGGTTTCGAAGATGACACTTCCTCCATGGACGTTGTTGTTGACGTCATTTGGCGCTATGGCTGGCACTGATATGGCCGCTAAGAGTACCTTCGCTTGCAAGGGGACTTTGGGGAGCAAGGAAAGGCTGTTCGATGGATGGCAGGCGACTGTTCTTAGGCAGAGTCACACCAGGGTCGTGGGCAGCGAAGGCGGGAATTGAGAGCAATTTTCGCAGGAGTTCGAGTTTTGACAGCTGCTGACGGTTTATGTATGAGTACGCACTCCTCGCTTTTTATCGGCTTCGCGTTGTAGAGAGCAGCATGACCTCGATGCCTGGGAAAGAATGATTGGCACACGCCACCCTAATGGAAGTGAGGGTAACGCTTAACTGATGCCGAATCTCCGGCGGCACTGTCGCAACCGAATTGAACCTGAGCGTTATTTAGGGTCTTTTCAACGAAGTTCAAAGGCAAGAAACAATTTTCTTATAAATCATGATCTGTAGAGTCATGTTAGCACTAGTTCTGTGCGTGGTTAACAGCAGTCACGGTGCCTCGACCAGGTCGCTAGGAAAAATATAGAGCCTAACGCGGATCTTTCTTTCTGTTTCTCTATTTCTGATGATCCCTACAGGGTAGATTCAAAAAACTGGCGTTGCCGCCAACGGCACGTCGGGAGTGATTTACCTTGGTCCTGCTGCATCACCAACTTGAACCCCTTACAAGGCCTAGGGCGTCACCTAGCAATATCAGTTGGATTTCGGAAAGTTTACCTTGCCAATGAGCTAGCTGGTCACACTTGAGTTCGCAGGAGGTAATGGGCAGTCACACGTCGTGTGCTTCCTTGTCCAAGATACGTCGGGTTGGTCAAGCCATCAGTCAAGCTCCTATCGTGTGACCCCCATCAGATTTCCATCGCGGTTAGCTCATCAGGACAATAAGAAGACGGAATGGCTCAAAGCGACAGACATACAGTGATATTTGTGATACATCAATTCTGGGATTTTGTACAATTACTAGTTACTGAGTTGTTGATATTACAGACAAGAAGAAGCCAGCTGAAATATTGTAGGTTTCGAAGAATAATGAAGGTAGGTTACCACTAAACCATGACCTGGGTCTGAAAAGTGTTACGTCAAAGATCGACAATCATTGAGGGCTAGAGTTTTCCTTTACCTCAGCGTCAGTGGCGATGGGAATGGCACTCCGACCCTTGGGAGATGTAGAGAGTGCGGAGGATGTCCGTGCAATTGCTGAGAGGTCTATATCTAATCAATCACCCATAAATATTCACACACCATCAACGCGAAAGAAGTGACATACCAGTGGTCTTTAACGCGTTCTTCCTGAACTTCTTAGCGTTCTCCAGTTCGTCACTGGTCAAGACAGTGTCTTTCTTCGGTGAGCCAGGCTTCTTCTGATCAAAAGCTAACCCCAGTGCGTCGTTAACTCAAGTGCCGCGATAAGAAATCGAGAATATATACTTTCAGAATTGGAGCTGGCATTGTCAGAGGAGACTTCGTCGTGATCCATCTCTAATTCCTCGTCGTACATTGCCGCAAACTCATGTTCGCGTTCATCTGCCAGACTTCCCCAGCTGTGTGGACCGGCGCCATTCTTGGGAATCGACTTATCGAGGCCAGATTTGGATTCGGAGCGGTCTCTGTTGATAGCGCGGGGGAATGCGGCGCGAGCAGTACGAGTCATGATATACTATAATGATGTGTTTGGTAGTAGGTGAAAGCAGTATGAGTAGGACGACGATGATGATGGTATGATTGAAGAAGGGGCTGGAGCTTATATACCTTTGGAACTGTGTCAACACGGAATCACAACCATCAATCTTTGGTCAATTGGTTCCAGACCTTTCCACAGCTTCTTCTTCTTCTTTCGTCCATCTTATCAGTTCTGTTCCATTGTTCTTGTTCTTTTTTAGTTTGATACTAATCCACCCAATGCATATTTTGCTCAAAGAAAGAATGAACGAGAATTTATCGACGACTATGAGCGCTGTGTAATACCCCACAAATGCGGGGAAGTCGTAATAGCCAAGCACGTGGACAATGATCGGCGT
>CEMU01569734.1:10537-28417 GCA_900068965.1 Calocybe gambosa | reverse complement strand
CACACCGTTGCAAACTTCACACCAAATTCCCACTAGAAACGAGACAGAATTGCGGGTACGATATAATGGGACGTTGAGTTTGCCGACGGAGTTGGCAAATAGCGATATTGCGATCTCTTCTTCTCTCCAGTCTCCACCAAATCATACAGTTCATAGACACTCTAGACAGAGGATCTAATACATAAACACAGATACCCTCGTTTGCATGGACAAGACGCGCTGTAACTGACAAAAAAAATACTGAGATCAAGAAAGCTGCCTTTTGCTACAACCGTCGAATTGTGAATGGCTCGCATGATGACCCACTACTCAGGTATTTTTTTTGCGCCACCATTTATAAAATACTATTTGTACAACACAAGTTGCTCAGTACCGCAAGGGCACTAGCTACACGAAATCACCTTGTAGCACTAAACCTGCCAGATTTGCAGGTATTGCACGAAGGATAAGATAACTACTTATATATATATATAAATATCGACCGTCTGTCTCTTCTACCATTCTAGCTTTATTGGTTAGACTTTCGGCGTCCGTTGCTGTATGTCAAGCCAAATATTTCCCCCAAGTCCCTCTATCCCGGTGAGGTCAGCTGTTACTGATAGGACATAGAGGGTGGCCCTTTCGAGCGCTGCTTCCGTGAGCTCCGGTATTCTGGTGGGAATGGGGATGAGGTTGAATGCGCTGATAATGGGCATACTAAGATGAAGGGACGCCATGGTTTTAACCTGATCAGGTAAAAATAAATAAACAGGGCGCAAATATTTAGGAAAGTTAATGTTTACAAGACAACAGGACGTTCCTCACGTACCACCTAGAGATCAGGGTGTAAGTTGGCGATCTGATTGAGGGAGGGTCTTGTCTCCTGACTCGGGCTCTCACCGTCAAGGAGGCGATAAAAGGGTTTCATGAACAGTAATTCCTGTACAGAGCAGGAAGGGTAAGATGACAGCCATTTTATATATATATAGGCAGGCGGCCGTCAGACAGGTCAGAGCTGTGGCGGAAAATCGGTAATATGCGGTAGTTAGAACGGATATAGGCTAGAAATAAGCATGCCGTGTACCAGGCGTACAAAAGGATGACAGATGTGTGTTGCACGCCACTTGGATCGCATCGACATCAGTTTGCAGAGCAATACCAGCCAAATGACACTACAGATGCGTCCCTGTAATGCTGGAAAAGAGGATGGATGAAGGTAGAAATTTACGAAGTTCTGTTCAAACCAAAGTGGCGGAGAGACCGATTAGCATTCTTTGGCAGGCCTAGTTTGTCGTGATCAAAGACAAGCGTATGAATCGTTGAACTTTTGTCTTCGCCGTGTCACAGTTTTTACCTCATGAACTCAATGGTTGCCACAGCTAAAAACAGACAATGATTTTTGCGTCAAGGGGGCTACATTACGATTTGATAAGGGCACGAATACATCATCCTATCTCGAGTGAAGCGGCAACAGCAGTCATAACGTTGGCACGGGCAATGGAAATCGGGTATGGATGCGAATGCGAGCTTGCCATCCTCTGTACGGGGTCACTACTAGGTAGCGTAGGCGAGAAAGAGTCGGTAGACATCCAATCACGTGCCACGCAATTTTGCTTTCGATTTAATATCGGCTCTACACTTCTTCTTACCATGCCCAAACGTCCTCACAAAAAGCAGAAAACTACGCAAGAGGACCAAGTGCAACAAACCCTTGGAGACGACTCTGTTGTCGATGATGATTTGAAGGACGACGAGGAAAGACGACTTGAGAGCATACTCTTCGGAACAAAATTTGTTCCTAGGGACAAAGATGACAATCTACAGACCGTTGAGCACGATACAAATGATATAGCACTGGGCGGAAGTGCCTTTAGTAATCTTGTGGACTCAGACGTATGTGACATAAATATATTGTCGATGCAATCTAAGGATCGATAACTTGGGATCGTAGTTATTCTTCTTCGATGCTGCGTTAGATGCCCCACGTTCTACACACGATAAAGGCCGCGATAAAAATAATACAGGTGCAGTGGAGGAGAGTAATCTTGGTGCACCATCGTCGTCGTTGGTCCTTACTTCGTCTGAAAGACATAAACAACGAAAACCACCATGGGTAGACCCCTCAGACCCTCCTTCTGTTTCACTCGCCGCCCCGCGTCTTCGCAAATTGCGTGACACGCCAACAGAAGAAACTTTGTCTGGCCGTGAATATGAAGCGCGTTTGCGACGGCAGTTTGAGAGGATAAATCCAGAGCCGGAGTGGGCTGCAAAGGCCCGAAAAGTTCGTCAACAGCCCGGGAAGAAAGTTACCCAGGATGCAGACGATAGTGTCGATGACCTCCTTGCATCAACAGGGGGAATCATGCAAAAGGGAAAGAAGGTTTTGTTATCCGCTGGGACGATAGAAATCGAAAGATTACGTGACGCAAATTTGGCCTCACAGTCGTCCGGACACGGCGACGCGCGAGTGGTGACGTTCCACCCGAGCGAAAATGTTCCGGTTTTGTGTGTAGGAAGTGCGGATCGGCGAGTACGGTTGTTCAACGTTCGTAATAGCCACTACGCTTGCCCTGTTGTTTTTTTATGATTGAAGCTGATCCAATGCTCGTTGCAGATCGACGGACATACAAATCCTCTCTTACAGACGTTACACATACCTTCTCTCCCACTCACATCACAAACAAGTGTCCTCTTTCATCCTCTCGGATCTTCTCTACTCCTTACTGGCTCCCGACCCTTCTTCTATACACACGACCTCCAAAAAAGCGTTACGACACGGCATGCGCGTGGCCTTTGGGGTACCACCTTCAATACCATCAACGACAACAGCACATCACTAAAACGCAAGAAGGGTAGCAAGAGTGGACGCGACGGTGGCGGCGGTGGCGGAGCTGGGAGCATGGATATAACAGCCTTCAGCCCCGGCAAGGGGGATATCCTCGCAGTAGCCGGACGCGGGGGTTACGTGCATCTCGTAGATTGGAAGAGCGGTGCAGGGCAAGTAATTGCTAGTCTGAAGTGTGGCAGCGGAGGGGGGGGAGTGCGCTCTTTGTGGTGGACCCCTCCGGCGGCATCTAGGCAATCTCAGTTAGTGGTCTTGAGCGGTGACGCAGATGTGTACTTGTGGGACGTGGGTGAGCGACAGTGTGTGAAGCGGTGGAAGGATGAAGGTGGTTACAGAGGCGCAGGGAGGGTGATGTCCGGATCGCGGAACCAGGAAACTGGACTATTAGCTATTGGGTTTGTGCATTTTCTGTCAACTCGTTTGCTCATAGTCGGTTGATACGGGATTTTTTGGCGGATAGGTCCAACACAGGCTTTGTGAACGTGTATGGCGCAGAATCATTCACCTCGGATGTTTCAAACGACACGCGCAATCCTCAACCATTGAAAAGCATCGGAAATCTTACAACTGCAATTTCCTCCATCTCATTTAACCCCGATGCTCAACTTATGGCGATAGCGAGCAAAGAAAAGAAGGATTCAATGCGACTAGTCGGTATTCTTCAGTGCGATCGCCTTGCTTGACGTTAACACTGCCATACACACACAGATCCACACGTCGTCTTTGACTTCTTTTGCAAATTGGCCGACATCAGGTACACCGTTAGGACATGTCAGAGCACTGGACTTTTCCGCGGGAAGCGAGTATCTTGCTATTGGAAACACGAGGGGACGTGTCCTGCTCTACCACCTAAAAGGATATGGAGCCGGATGGTAACGCATGTATAACATTATGTGCCAGGGGTTTCACGGCACCCCTGCCAAACGACTTATTTTCATACCCGAGCTTTGGAATAAGAGACTAGATGGCAATATCCTATGGACGACAGGAGACAAGTGTATCTACGGTTACATTAAGTCTCCATACATAGGTCTGCGTTGGGACCCGAATACAAATGATTGGATTTGGTAAGACATATTAGAACAGTGAAACGTTGGGCCATGTGCAACACGAATGGGTGGTGGAGATTGTGATGTGATAGGCAGTGCTTCGCGAGTGAGTGACGAGAGATAATCAAGCGGGCGCCAAACACAAGAACATTCAGCAGGTAGTGAAACGCATCCAAAGGGAGCAGTAGAAGAAACCTTAGCATAGGTGCGACCCCAGCGTGTGAAATTCCAGACCATCTGATCGGCTGCTCTTAGCTTCAAGACCAGTGTGCGGACATGAACCTTCATTTGGAAGCGTAGCGTGAAAGAAGGTGAGTATATGCCTCGGAAACCTGTGGTGACACATGAAAAAGACCGCAGAATCAAAGGACAAGCAGAGAGCCTGAAGTATTAGCTTTCACAAACCTTCTCAGCGCGCTCTTTGCCGCCTGGAACAAACCTGCAAAGAACCGTGGATGCTTCGAACCACCGTTTGGCTTCATCGAGCCTAGAGCCACTGGCTTGGGTGGTGAGCACGACATGATTTCACCCATCAAATCATTTCAGACGAACTGCAGACATTCAACTCCAGTGTTGTAGGATGTTGCCAAGAGCCATTGACGCTCGTCCATTGGATATGTCTGCAAGAAAATAACGAACAGTCAAAATCACTGCTGCGTTGAGAGTAGGCGATAGAACGGACCCCACCGGTGTTATGATTATCTTCTATCACAGTGAGAGCTTGCTCAACATAGCCAATGGCTTTGGCCCTATCTTCAGAAGTATTACGAGCTAGCATGATTGTACAGATTGCCCTTAGCCATCGCGAGAATTTCTCCACCGTTAGTTGGTTGCGATTCAGGTTTCCGCGAAGAAGCGCCTTTGAGCGATTCGCGTCTAGGATCAGTGATACCGCTGTGACGGCAGGCTGACTAACCTCTAAGCACACATATAGAACTAGGGGACAGATTGATTCATGTGAGCGATGGACGATGGCGATGAAGATGACAGTTTCGAAGGTATGTAAAAACTTCACTTACCATTGATCGGGCACTCTTTCTCTACCCACTGTACAAACAGCAAACAGATCAACAATCAGTGAGTGACTAAGGAAACAAGCGTAACTCAACCAATATGTCAGCCACAGCTTCGTACGTGCCGAGCGCCAAAGGCCCCGAATTAACTAATTCCTGCGTCGCGCATTCTTTGATTAACTAGTGACAGGACCATGAGGGGACAAACTTACATGAACCAAGGGTGGGATTTGGTCCCAATCTTTGCTTTTCGTTAAAAACTCCGCTTCAAAGACCTGTAGGGTATGAATGAAGTATTGAACACGTAAGAGATCATCATCTTTCTGTATTTTCCCTTTCTCCACGATCGTATTAATCCGTTTTTTGCATGCAATAATTGCCTGTAGGACGGATGATGTTTGTGCCCTCTATATAAATGAGAACACCAGTTTATGGCGGGAAAAGTGAAAGCACGCAAGTTCGCACGTTTTCTTCCTTGTCTGCTGTAAGGGTTTTACGAATGGAGAATACTAAGCAATTATGTGAGTACATAAGCCCAGACATAGACGGTGAATGTGTCACCATTTCCAGAAACAGCGGAAAAACTTGCATTAGCGAGATGCAGATACAGCTCCGGATCGGCTTCGACAGGGGAGCCTTCACACAACAGTTCTAGGAGCTATGAGGTATCAATTAGTATAGGTGATTTGGTCGGTAAAGTCCAGAAGTTACATCTCTAGCAACACCGAACAAAGACGCGATCTTCGTCTCACACTGTTCCCACTCCAAGCAACCTTTGACCGCATTATTGTACGCGGTTCTCCACAGCCATGAGATATCTTTGCTTATCAAAGACATCGACTTTTGCACACAAGCCGCTTCCGCCAATTTTTTTGCTGGTATCAGAATTAGATATGTGAGAAGCCTCCTAAAGTTTGCACACACCCGTTTGGAAATGCTTTACCACGGTATCAACCAGAGTCATTCTGAAATAATATTGAGAAGATCCGGCGGTAAAGACGGGTGGACATCTGGCTAACTGGTTGACCGTAGGCTCGACGAATAAACCCAGTGCAAGCCTGATTATGCAGCGGACCAACGTCATGGCTTCTACTGCTGTCTCACCTACCATTTCGAGTCTCAACGTCTTCAAAAGTGCTTCGAGTACCGAGAGAAGAACGCCCTTCATTTCCGATTTGTGCGATATCTGGGTGGCGAGCAACAGCATGTTGCGGTCAAAGTCAGCAGCGCTCTGCATTTCTTGTACTGCCCTGATTGCTACAGTTGCACTCATTTTAGTTGCTAAATTTGCACCTGATTCAGTGTATCCAACCTTCATCTTCCAAACCTGGCAAATACAATAGCATCAGCTTACGACATCCCGGTCTTCTGTAGACCGGCACACGAGACAGCTAACCTTGATGGACGGCGATGAGAAAAATGATATAATGTGTCTTTGCCTCATTGGTAGGACAGCGGCGGACCATCGTAGATGCACGAGCGTACTCCCGTTGTTCAATATAACATAAGGCGGCCTTACGGAAGCATTTCGCACTTGCGGTAGGATGATTACCACCAAACAAATCGTGGCTACCGGCAATATACCAGCCTGCAGCTTCTGACCATCTCTTGGCGTGGTAGTGACGATCCCCATATTGCCACAACAGCTATAATTACCAACAGTCGTTATGGGTGTTTAAGAACAAGGAGGAGATACGTACAGTAAGGCATGCTGTTGTCGGAACAATATCAAGTTCAAGCTCAGCTTGACGCAGGGCTAGAGGTTGCTTAATGCGGTAAGGAAGCGGAGACAGGTAGCTGGACAGAGTTTGTGACATACATGTAAACATCGTGTCTATGGTCTTCAGGGCTCGTTCATGATCTTCATCCTTTGCGCAATGAAAGATCAGCGATAAAAGCAGGCGGCCAACCAAGTCCATTCTGGGACCACTAGACGCTAAAACCTTTTGTAGACAGTGTTGATGGACTGCCGTGACAAGGGTACTGTATGCCCCTCGAGCTTGGACTTCCAAAATGCCCAAAAGAAATAAATTGACTCACTGCTGATGCTGAAGGGTCCTTAGGTCATGAAGAATGCTGGGGAAAGGTGGCATTAGACGTGCTTAGCCAGTCACATGTTTGATAGTTACTCTGTGATACTAGTGTCTGAGCATTCCATATGATCAATTATAGACTTGAAGGCTGGATAGATCACAAGGTCTATATCAGGGAACCAACCTAAAATGGACGGACTAAGCCAACTGACCATCAATGAGGGCTGTATCTCCTGCCTTTCTTCGTTTAAGGGTGGCAAGTCTCAGCCATCGAAGCTCACGGTGTACGGAATTTGCCTAAATGAAAGGAACAGGTGAGCGAACAGGTGAATACTATAATAAAATGTTGGGATCTAAAAATCTTACATGATCAGGGGATGCGTCCATGGATGGAAGGAGTTCATCAAGAGTAGCTTCTGCCCTGTCAAATGATCCTGTGACGAAATACGCTCTAGCTAAAGTCGCAAGGCAGTGATAGTTAGTGATGTGGCCTTGCGAGCCGCTGTCAAGTCACCTAGCGCCTGCAAGACAGACATCTGGGCGTGCATCGTAAATGCCACAAATGTCAGCAGGAGATCGGTTAAAAACATACTTTCAGTTCTGTGGCTCCCAGGACGGTGTTGTCTTCCAGTGGGTCCGCCAGTCCATATGCCTTTTGGAGCCAAGATACAGCATCTGTGGTATTAGTGTCATCGGTGTTTTCTAACATCGACTTCCCAATTTGGTAGAACTTAGATGACAAAAGCAGCCGCTGTATTTGAAGCTAAACCTCATGCTTTGACCTGAAAGCGGAAGGCTTACGAGAGAGGACGGAAGGATGGCGAGGCATTGATCGTCACCTGTAAACACGTGATAGATCATATAGTACAGCAGAAAACCGGACCAACTCATAATCTTCTGCGACATGAAGTCTGCTACGGTGGAGTTTTTCTCTTTCCATGCCTGCGACCAGGTGCGAATCTCCGTGTATGATAGATGGCTTGGGACAGGTACATACCACTTCCATTCTGCTGGAAAAATATAACATCGCCCCGCATGCTGTCGCATTCCGGTGGGTCCCATCCGGATCGTCTGCATTCCTCAGCTGTTCTTCATACTATCTTGAATTAGCAGGGATCGTATCAGACAACTAGCATATGTCCAACTTTAGCTGCGCTGGTCAGCATGCTCGCTGCCATGTCGTGCCTTCCGACTTCTGATGGGGAACATATTTGGTCAGCATCCGAGAGTGAGAGAAAGAAAATCACTATACCCGAAAGGGTAACTCCTGTTTTACTCGCCAATTGGAGTACGTGTAGTAGGCCTTACGAGAATCAGGTCAGACTCTGGGATCACACGCAGGAGATATAAACTCCTCTGGTCAACAAACTTTCTATTCCAGGTTTTGTTTCTAATCCTGCTTCAATGAGTCGGAACGCCGCAAGCCTGACTGGTAAATCGGACATGGTAAGTTCACGGGAGAAGGATCAGAGCTTCAGATGAGAAATTACGCGATGCTACTAGCGTTCGACCATCGTCCTCCGGAGTCTTGCGTATCAGGCCAGAGATGTTCCACAGATTAACGCCTTGGGTTTCCGTTTAGCGATATCGTTGTTCGACTGACACGCCACTGAGAAGACAGACCTTCCTGGTCTAAGATATCAGCGAGATGAATCCAATTCCTACTGCCCGATTTCGAACGCTGATCCGAGAAGGACTCGGCCAGTGTGGCAACTTGTTGTAGATTTTCCACTAGAGATGGTCGCGCTAGTGCTTTTGGATCGTCGAGTTGTGATTTTGTCGTCAAGAGAATTTCTGGATATTAAACAAAGTCTGACTTGAGGCGAAAAAAAAAAAAAAAAACCAGGAGGATTTCATACCCTTGATTTCATCGTGTATCTGCTGCAAAGGGCGTGCAGATGTCTTCTTTTCTGCCATTAATGTCGCGAGAGGCTGCAGCAGAAAGATGTGATCTGTGACATCGTGACCTCACGCGTAATCGCACGTGCATCTGACTCTTACCAGTGAACGCATATCAATCTGGTTGAACCTTCATCAGGAGTTGTTAAAAACCATATATCTGGTTCATGGAAAGCGCCCTAGAGAGAGCAAATCAGCTTCCGCTTGATGCATATCCTCGAGCAAGAACGGTAAGTACCCCCATCTTCCCTCCCGCTGTGGAATCATGTGCCAAGAAGTGCTCATTTCACCGCAGGAAGCCAGAAAGGAGGGTGTATTTGCAGGGCTTACATCTGGTTTAGCGTCAGGCGAGCATTATCCCTAATAGAGACGCGAGCAGATAGAACTCAATTGAAATCACATCTATTCATCAGCTCTTCTCGGTCAGAGGCTATTGGGTTTCAACAGAAATAAGACCCTACTCTGTGGTACTCGTAAGCAATAATTTCAACGCGGCTATCGTTTTCAGTGGAAATTGACAAGTAATTTGTTTTCCCCGTCATTACTCCAATTGACAATTTCACGTTCATCTTGTCAGTCAGCGCTGTTCTCGCCGGCTATCTGTTCACCCAGGTGAGTTTATATCTCCATTTACAGCTTGCAAAATGATTACAACTGCCGAAACGACTGCCGCTGCAGGCATTCACTGAGACAGCTATCGCCCAGCTACGCACAGAGGAGGCACGTCTAGGCAGTTCCGGTACATCTCAGCCCGGAAGTCTCCCATCTTCAAGTGCCTAGCGTACGCCAGAATCAAACATCGCTCACTAACCCACATCCTTTAACTATTTCGGCATACGCCACGGCCCCTTTCAACGTGTGCTTCTACTGAAAAAGAAGATCTGTACGGCATTTGAGCCGCTTCCGGAAAAACGTTGTCCTTGCCACGTATAGCATATCCTTTTTTTTTTCCCTGCTGGTTATCATGTCAGGGCCCCGTCACCACCATCACACACGCCTAGGTAATGGTACAACACCAACAGCTGTTTCCATACACGATTCTATTCTAGGCTGGAGTTACAGAGAACAATAGAACACCCTTCAGCTCGGACCAAGTCTACATGGCGTGGCGTTCTTGCAAGCATATGATGGGAGCTACATGTCCCGTTGGTCAAACGAGAGCACGTGCAGATATGTCTCCGTTCTTAAACTTTCTTCGTTGCTTTCCAATCACCGCTGCCTGACCTCGGCCTAACAATATAATAAGCTCACCACCACCCACCGGCCTTCCGAAAGACCGGGGAGCGGTATTTCCCGGGCCTGAGGACTTTGACTGATGCATATCCAACAACAGATTTATTTCTAACCCTGACATTTAACCCCAAACCCATCACATACAAGATGTTCCAGATTGGCATAAAGGGGAGGTAAAAAAGGGTGCATATTGGGGTTAGGTCTGAAAAAATGTGACATCCCTTTTCCCCCTTCCGCAAATTTGGGTGTATATATTCATTCAGGTTTTATTGACTGGCGTTCTCCCGGGCGGCGATGGTGCGAGCACTGGGTTGTACTCCCATCATCCAGGGAGGGGCGTTTTTAAAGTTTAAGTTCCTCGGGATATACCTCAACCATACAAATGAACGGTCCAAACCTTCCCCTTTACACGCCAGGTGGCGGAACGGCTCTTTGGTATGGCGGGTACCCCTTTAAGTTATCACGGCGAATCGGAGAGCAAAATGATCACAAGGAAATCTCAAATCTTACCCACCTAAGGTGATGTGATGATGGATGGGCCCGGAATTTAGCTTGTGATTCGAACCGAACAAAAATACATAACTTACTTAAATGTTAACCTTTGACTTGACATAGTGACCAGGAACGGCTCAGGTGCGACGGGGCTTTGAAGCGGGCATAGAAACGTGCAAGTGGTGCACGGAAAGGGCTTCCATATTTCACCAATATTATTATTCCCTTCCCATTCAAGTAGATATATCATAATTCGATCTAAACAAAATATAGCACCAGTCCAAGTACAGCAATATATGTCTTTATGAGATTGCGCCCAGCTATTGCGGTCGTGTGGAGTAACAGCAATCCCAACGGAACAAGCAAATTCAAGAAAACTTCCGAATTTATGCATGGGTTCCGTAACCTAAAATAAGATAAAAATTGAGAGATGGAAACCAAGAAACGGAATGGGAAAAAAAAAAAAGTAGAATGATCAACATGGGCAATTGCCATAGCTCCTCGGGCCACGTCACCAGAATAAAATAAAAATAACAGAGTCCGCCCGTCCGTCCGGGTACCAGTGAAAATGATAATAATAATAATAACATAACCGACCCGAGCAAGAAGGACGGGGGGTTACCCAGCCAAGTCAGCTTCGAAAAAAGCCATAAGCATATGCTTGAGCAGGTGCCACTCCATGTGATATGCGGTACTCGCCACTTACTACAAAATTTCCACAAAGACAACTGAAAGCGGCGATGAACAAACAAAACCCCCACCCCACACCTATCGCCTTCTCCTTTTCGTCATTGAAGGGAGTGCTCGGGGATGGGCTGGATGGTACCTTTAGCCCTTTCCCCCCCCCGCCCGCCCCCCTCACCGAATAACGCACAACCCATTAGTACANCTCTGGAACCTTCATTCACAAGACGGAACCACCGTCCAACCAACCCTGCAGGTAAACCTGGAGGGGAGGGGGGCACAAAATGCAACAAAGCAATGACAAGTGAATCTCTACATGAATCACCACACAGCATCACACTAAAAAAAAGACTAAAAAAAATCATCATCATCATTCCTCCGCCTGTCCCCTGTTGTCCAACCAACCCTGCAGGTAAAATCTGGAGGGGAGGGGGGGGCGCGAGCACAAAATGTAACAAACCAATCACACCACAATGACAAGCGAATCTCTATATGAATCACAACTAGCATCACACCAAAAAACAAAACAAAAAAATCAGCATCATTCCTTCTGCCTGTCCCCCCTTCCCTTAAGTTTTACGATTACCATAGCGGCGGCGGCGGCAAATTTTTTTTTTGCTTCCCCTTCAATACGGCAATCACACAAGATACGACGCCGACGCGCGGGAACACGTATCTGAAACCGAAAAGGCAGTCAAATGACAGGTCAAACAGGTCTACAAACTCTCCTTTTTTTTTTTTTCTATACTCAAGTCACAAGAAGGAGACGAACGTGTGTGATATGTGTACGTACGCAAAAAAACTTTCAAAAGTAGTAAGTAGTAGCCTGAGGTACCCTTTGCTGTGTAGATACAATTGAAATGAACAGCCCAAACTTTGCTACTAAAAGATTAGATCGACCGACCCGACACCATCATCACATTTGACGTAAAGTTTTTTTATATAACCCCCGAATTCCATGATGATCAGTTAACCCAAACCAACGGCGTTGAACAACAACAGAACCCATGCGTTTGATTCCTTCCGTTGGGAACTACACAGCCCCCCTTAAAGACGGATTGGCCTACAACCAACCATGGTCTGATGTTGATAGAAATCACGTTTGTATTGATGATGGTAATGTATTATTAGGGGGGGGTATATGAATACGAACACGACATAAGATTTGTAGATTGCAAAAAAAAGGGTGTATGTGTATTCTGTCTGTATGTAAGGTTGGCTGTGATTGTGATTGATGGCTTGTAGGTGTGCAAAAAGTAACGTTATCGTTGTATGTATGCTGAGGGCTAAAAACTACACGCAAAAAAATAATAATTAACGGCAAAAGAAGCAGCAGAGCCGTGATAAAAAAAAGTGAAGTGTCTCTCTTGCCAACGGATGATGAAGGATAATATTAAAAAAGAAAGGAAAAAAAAAAACCAACAATGTTGAAGTTGTGCAATAATCGTTCAATGCGTGAGTGATGAATTGTATGAATGTATGTATGAATGAGAGAGAGAAAAGGAAAAATGCTTGTGGTCATAAACATAAGCATGAATAAACATGAAAGAACGTGAGCAATAGCAAGAAGTTCAAAAGGCGCGGGTGAGAGAGAGAGAGTACGTGCATGTGCATTACAAATAAACAAGTCAATTCAGAACCGTCGTCCTCTCGACCAACTCGGCGGCGGATACACAGAAGGCTGCTGAACAGGCGTAGGATAAAAATGAACACCCGGTGGTCCCGCATTCGCAAACGGCGCTGACTGTACGGGGCTCTCGTACCTCACATTGTTAGCAGCATTCGTTATCGTAGGCGTCAACGTAGCCGGAGCAGCGACCACAACACCATTCGAACTCGGATGCGCAACAGCTACCCCCGTTGCTGCCGTTATCGGTGGCAAAGACGTAGGAAGACCGTGATCATACGTATGTACCAACCCATTAGGGTTATACGGTCTTGACCACTGTATGTCGTTAAAATGAGGAAGGGTATATGAAGACGTCACATTCATGTGGTGATCATGAGGGCTCGTAGACGCAGACTGGATGACAGGAGGAGCAGCATGCTGTGGATGATAACACGCTGGAACAGAGGAAGTTGACGAATGAGGCGCAGGCTGGTGGTATCGGAGTTTGCCCTTGCGGGATCGGTTTTCTTCCTCCCTGTCCATAGGTGAACAAGCAAGCGTGTAAAAATAGAGGTTCTGAATGTAGTAAGATCGTCAGTAAGGAGAACACGAAAATTCAACGTTAACGTACCTGAGGTACTGCAGTCCGTCGTCCGTCATTTACAGGATAAGGTGTGACGAGCGTTTCCGGCACCTGCCTCGGTCCTTGCTGTAGCCACTGTGATGACGACGCCATTGCTTGTGAAAGTGCAGGAAGAGGAGCTTGTGTAGGTTGCCGAGAATGCGGCGAGGCCAGAGACATGGTCGCAAACGATTGAAGACCTTCCAGGGGTGAATGTGAATGTGGACCTGTATTGCTGTTACTATTAAACTCCGGAATCTGCAACGTAATTGCCACAGGCGGAGCCCGTTTGTTCGGAATCTGCGAAAAGGACGCCGTCGTAGGCGAGAACGCAGCGGCTGCTGAGCGCTTCGAGCCTGATCGTAACGGTGTAGGTGATATGGGTTCGGTAATTGCCGGATGTGGTGGTGGGAGGTCGTGAGAAAAAGATGGGTAGTAGGCCGCGGTTGGACGAGTTTGACTTGGTGACGTCGAACGCGCCCGATTTGAGTGGGTACGGAATTTGGACGACGTGTAAGTCCGCGACACGGGTCCGGAGGAGACGTGCGGGTTGGTGAGCTTTGAAGAACGGACCAAGCCACGAGACTTGCGGAAGTGGCGACTGTCTCGCTCTTTTGCAAGTACGAGACCTTTTAGCAAGTTGAGCCACGATTCATAAGTTGGCTTGTCCACGTAGAGATTGAAATCCACGCCCATCAAAAACTCGCGTTCCATTCTGTTGATCTCCACCAAGTCGATCCCCGATACTTCTGACCAAGTTTTATTCGTATATGTATTACTAGTCAGATATTGATTAGTAACAGAAAAAAAGGCGCGTGGTTTAGTGAGGTGCTCACTCGTCAAGAAACTTATTAGCCATCATCAAGCCAGCCACTGCTATCCTAAACTCGCTTCCTGGCTGAGCTGGGGTGAAACGATTACGATCCTTGAGACGGTAGATGTAGTGTAGGGAAAGGACGATAACAGACTGAGATACTTGAGTTGTCTCTAAGAGTTTCTGCATGAACTGTACGAAAGTTGGTGTGGCGACGAGTTGAAGGGTTGTCGTAGATGGATTGGGTCGTTGTGAGAATGGCGGTGAGTTATTAGGCGTAGGGTAGGATTGCTGAGGGGACGAAGTAGCGAACCAGAGGTAGCAGATCATTTCACATGTCTTTTCGGCGAGAAAGTGAGCAGGACGCGTGCGAGAGATATCTAGCCAGTCGGTGTAAGGTCCCGAGTTTTTATGAGTGGCAAACTCTTGTTGTACTGGCTCGCCGATGGCAATTTTTGGAATACGAGGAGAAGGACGACGCTGGTGTGGTGGAGACTGCTTTTGAGGAGGAAAGACATCTTCTGGGGGGGTGACTGTTGTTGTTGTCATAAAGTAAGACATTGAGATAATTTGTAACAAATAATAGAGTACTAACGGGGAGCGCGTGCGGCCAGCTGACGCTCAAGATAAGCTATTGGTGGAAGAGAGAGATTTGGCTTTGCGCGTCTTGGTTGAAAGGTGGAGGACATGGGGGGCGTCAGAGGAGAGAGCTGTTGTCTTGATTTATGAGATGAGCATAATGACCATGATAGAAGCTCCGTTGGCAAAGAGGGAAGGGTTGCGGTCATTGTGAAGGCGGATGGTGTTCGTGGCAGGGATGGAGGAGTATAAAAGGCCATTGATAAAGACCCGATGAAAATGTAAGGGAGGCCATTATTATTATTTAAAAACGGAACGCGTTTTCGGAGGAGGAGCTCAATCCAAATTCGCTTTTTTTCTGTTTTCATTTATTATTTACTATACTTATTGTTATTATTATTATTATTATTACTATTATTATTATTATTTCATCCCTCTTTCAGGTGGGATTCCCCAGAGATTCCCCATAGCCTTACCCCTATCCTTCGCCCCATCGGGAAATGTTATCCCTTATCAACCACGTGATTAATTGATATTTTCCAGTATCTTCCGAGGCGATTAATTACTCCTTCTGGCTTTCTTCAGAAACAAGCTTAGTTAGACATCTCCAGCCGCGCAGCTGTGAAACGTTTCTTTTACTTTCAGCCGTCATCGCACAGCACCCACCAACCAAAACCCGCGCCCTTCTAGAACACAACCTGTCCTTGTTAACTGTCCGCTTTTTTTCCAACTATCCGGCCAAACAAACAGCTTTTTTTTTTTTCGCCGCAGATCTCCAATTGATGGCAGGTTCCCATACGCAGGGATGGCTCTTTCCCCTCTCAACTCTCCCTTCCCTCCTACCATACATCTGACAAATACACCCATACAATCAACAGCGCTGATGATTCTAAAATGCTCTCAACAACAACATTGATTGAAAGCAAGGAGTAAAGTTGACCCACATTCCTGTGTTCTCTATCAAATGAGTTCCCATAATCAGCCATTCATTCGTAAAAAAAAAAAAGATAAAATATCGGCTTCGATCCATGAACACATGAAAAATTCAAACAGGTTCCGGTCGTTCGTACCAAGTCTAAAACAATGCCGCGCGCCATCTCCATACCCCAAGGAAAATCTAGGGTAAACACAATTCAAATTTAATTCATTCTTGTTTTCAAATTCTTCCCCCCCCCAAATCTTTTAGCCATAGGGATAACTCCATTCCAAGCCGTTCGTTTCGGTTTTGGCCCCAAAACACGTCATAGGTTCAAACCGTACACACCGTACAAAGGGGCGGGGAGGACGTTACTAAGGCAAAGCAACCGAGCCAAGCTTTACACTTTTGGCAAAAAAAAAAGAGTTTGATCTGGCTTACGCTTGTCACAATGTAACTTTTAAAACCCCGATTATTACACATAAACAAAACGGGACAACGTTCGGGTTAAAATCTGTGATCGACAAAAATAAAGGGAAAAAAGTTGTGAACGGGTGGAACAGAGCATTCCCAAATCCCCGATTGACGAACAGCTTTTCAACAGAAGTTCTTCAGCTCCGAGCACAATACACGAGGCAAAGGCGCGCCCCACGCAAAGCTTAAGGGGGGAGAAGGAGTGTGGGTTACCGTACAACTAACGGAGGAGAGATGGGAGTTTGCGAATCATCGTCGCTCTTACGGGTCGGATCGGGATCGTCCAGACGTTTTGGCGAGCAACTGACTGGGGATACGTTGATGAAAAAATAGAATAAGGCTATATAGCGCGTTATAACTGTTGTAAACAGCAAAGGAATTGGAAACCCATTAGAACCTCAGACCAGGGCACCCAAAAATCTGATTATAACTATGCTCAATGCCGTGATGATAAGGTGATGATGATGTGCCTGAGACACCAAAGTTCCGTCAGATTTGTGAGTTAAAAATATAAATGAGGCCACCAGTCCAAGAAAGAGCCAAAGGTGGACAGCAAAAGACTCCAAAGCAAAAGCGAAAAAAAAAAAGGTTGACGGATCCGGATGGCGCTTGTGGAAAAGATCTCCAGAACCAGTGTCGAAGATCTCCCCCCCCCCCCAACAANCCAGTGTCGAAGATCTCCCCCCCCCCCAACAACAACAACGAAAAGGTGCATCAGTCATCGATTCTGAGCTGGAGAGGGAGTTCCTGTCAGTACATAGAGATCCTTGTGCCCAGTAGGGGGGGCGGGGTCTTGGACAAAGATGAAACAACAATTAACAATCTTGGACTTCTGAACTCCTCTGATAGTCCCTCTGTGAAGGAGCTGACGAGCGGCGGGAACTGATATATATCACGGGGCGAGCCTGTATGCGGTATGTGGGTATACGGATTTGTGGCTAGCCCTTCGCTCGTATCACATACATCGTTAACTAGCAGAGTAATAGTAGTCTTCGTATCCCTGGCGCAATCATTCATGTTTCTGATAAGTCGACGGGTAAAATCGCATATAACGCCCCCAACGCATCTCGATGTCGGAGAGAGCTCCCCGAGGCATGATGTTTACCGTCGCCCTCCTGAACTTAAGATTCGAGTAACCAAAAGAGAGCTGCAATCCCCACCTAAAAGGCGACCAGAACAGGGTTTTTTTTTTTTCTTAGACGCCCATGATCATGTCCAAAGTACAGCATGAAAAAGTCCAAGAGCCTGAGTCATTTCGAAGATCGTCCCTTTACCCCCTCCGCATGAGCGAATGGAGGAAAAATCACTCATTCGGTTCGCCAGTTGGTTGATTTTACATAACAGCACCCGCGAATCAGTATCGCTCCCCCCAGCAGCTAATTGCCATCGCGAAGAATGGAGGGAGTGGCACCATACAACAGTTGGCCAATGAACGAAGAAAGAAAGTTGGCTTATCCAGATGGTTCCAGACAAAGAAACATCAAGTCAACTTCCCTAACACGTCAAAACGCTTCAAAAAGTTTTTTTTTTTTTTGACCTGATTGATGGTAACAACCTTTTTTTGGAAAAGGGTTCGGCCCATTCTAGTTGCCATATCCGTTCAAAAAGGAAAAAAAAAAATAAGGAAGGGTACTTCTTT
>CEMU01569732.1:0-13674 GCA_900068965.1 Calocybe gambosa | reverse complement strand
AGGAGTGAGACGGGGTGGTTACGAGCCTAGTGATTGCCGTGCATACATGTGCTCATGGTCTCTATGTTGATTCATTGTCATTTCTATACGGAGTCATCAAAAGGCATTGGGACATGCTAGTCAGGTTGGTTTATAGGACGCCAAATCAAGCCGATGTAAAATCAAAATCATCTCCACGATTCCACATGCTTCACGAATGTGTATCCTATCGGTTTCGACCCAACCCAGTTTAGCATACATACTAATCGCTTGTTTCTGCATATGCGTCGTCGTGATGACCACCGAAGACGCCTGATGCTCAACTGCCTGACGCAAGACAGTTCGGACAAGAATCGACGCGATGCCTCGTCTCCGATGATACGGCGAAACGCAAAGCCTGCGCATCTCGGCTATCATGATGCCATTTTCGTTTCGACAATCTGGAAAGGCACAAGGCACGTAAAAAAAAAAATTTTGATGAGCAATAATGAAGCCCCATTCTTATAGGCAAATTAGCTGACCAACCTAACCCAACACAGCCGATAATCTCGCGATCAAACGCACCTTTCCCATCCTTCTCGCTGCCAGTAGGCCCGAGATCTTCAACCACCCAGAATCCGCTGGCTCCAAAGGGCACGAAATCGACAGAACCATTTCCAGCAGGTTCCATATGATAATGCGAAGCAACGTCAGCGAGGTCCGCAACGAGGCAGCTTTTGTAATGGTCCGTGTACATTTTTGACAGCCTGAGTCGGTAGCCTATACACATGCTCGCCACGAGGACGAAAACACCTGCACTAGTTACTCGTTTATGAGGAGAGCTCGAGCTGAAAGCGACGTAAAATGCAGCCAACATCGAGGCGTATGCAACGTAGGCTAGTGGTGTGAAAAACATGGCATTGAGGGCAATTCGGCGTGGAGATTGAGCTGAGGGGAGTATGTTGGTGAGCATATATACTCCTCATACTACAAGCTCAACGTACGTCCGTTGGACATGGCTAGCATGAATAACTGGCGAACGCCCTCCAAGTCGCCTTTGCGAAAGTACCTGATACGGATGTTACCTTGGGCTGAGCTCGCACTTGGTGGTTCGTGCGCCATTGGCATGAGTATGCAACAGGAGGTTATGGATGCAAGAGCTTACTTTCCTCGAACGCCCCGGAAGAGGACTTTTTGGGTCCTGAGATTGCTGACGAGTAATCGAGGTGCCTAACCTCGGTGATGTGTACCCGTGACCGATTCGAATTACATCCCAAAAAAAGACGTGCGTACACGTAATTGGACTGCACGCAACCCAACAGCAGGTTGGATTGCGTGCGCCAAACGAGACATTGCGTACATATTGTGTTGTATTATATTATATATATTCATTCTTTGTAGGGGAAACTAGTACACACTAGCTCTTTGTTATTTATTATCGAACGACTCAGCGCTTGGCAGATATTTAGCATCCAGCGGTTCCGCCATCATAAGGACACAATTGCTAAGGACACCATTGCTCTTACTGACCCAAACAAATGGAATATCCATCGAGATAATTATAACATTTATCAGGCTCCCTATTGTACAAGGATAAGCAGGTTCGAGGTATAGCTAAACGCGCGAGGTATTGTGTATGGTATCGAAAGAATATGTTTGCACAAAATTGCCTCTAAGATTTACAATGAGAAATACCAAATTCGGGTACATTGCCTGATCATTTCGATAGCATGAATTTCCACCTAGTGTGTAGTAGCACCAGTTCACTCACAGTTACCACAACGTATACCTGAAAGTAGGTATGAATCGCGAAGTCCACTGTGCCAGAAGGCTCTGGATTGGGCGCGAATACGACGACCACAAGTATTGCCTATGATATATAACAAGCCATCAATACAAGGGTATTTAAATCCGATCAAAAAAAATTACGGTCTACCTGTAACGTGCAATAAGCCAATCCGGACTCTACAAGAAGGCGTAGAACCTTGTAGACATGAAATTGTCCTCGCTCTCTGAGACTCAGTTGTCTGTATATAAACTTTCTGTACGACCTGGAAAGAGCATCAGTTGATATGGAAAGAGCACAGTAAACAAACACAACAATACCATACTCCATAAGCGATGGAACTTGTAGCGACAAAATTTGTTCCGAAAGACAGAGTGACGCCCACGGCATCCAGGTTACCAAGAAGCCCGGACATAGGTGATTTGTGGGGATCATGGCTGAAGATTGCATTTTCGGCAATCCTTACCACTGAGATTCCAGGGGTAAAATGTAAGTCAACAATCATTCCACACCGCATAGTAACGTGCTGTACCCAACCCTGCCACACATAGAACCACAGCCAACACAGTTCCCCACTTGCGTTCTGGAAACAAAACCGTTCCCCTCCATATCGTCACCATGTCCGTCGTAATTGGCTGTGTAAATCCAGAGTTTAGCCAAGTCTATTATTGCTAAACGAAAATATGGGCCATCAGTACCAATAATCCCGAAATCCACCAGATGACGACATTCAGCCTCGCCAGTTGATGGTTACTCAAATCGTATCTTCGATCCAAAGTCGTTTGCCCGTCGCCCCAAAGTGGCCTGATCGTAGCGTATACGGTTATCCAGTCAATTGCAGAGTAGACGCAGACGGCCAAAAAATTGATGACAGATACAACAAACAGTACACGTTTAGAATTAGATCCAAACCCTCGTTTGCTAATCAAAATATTCAGCGCATCATGAGAGAGCTAGGATATATCCACACATACGTTGTGAGATGAGTGGTCAAGAGGAAGAGTCCGGCATATGTTCCTTGAGAAGATAGTAGCAGAAGTTAGTCCATAAATCAGATGGCGAAGTGAGAAAGGCCTTTTTCACCCAACAGAAATATAGCAGGGACAGCGTAAACAAAATTGTTTAGGGCAGTCACCCCACTGACACTGAGAATGGCACGCTCGTCTGGGGTCATTTGTTGATACTAAGGTGAGGATATGTTAGCTATTAAATAGCCCCGCCTCCAGAGGGTGAGAGTTCAATATCATTATCAAAAGTTACCCCCACTGATACCTGATCGTGACTGCCAGTGGGTCCTTTCGTTCTAAGAATAGTCCGAGCTTGTCTTTCTGTCATGGCCATTGGCCATCAGATGTACAGCTATAAAAAAAATGCGCGTTGTCAATGTGCATGAAACCCGTTGAAGGCCAATGCGTTTAGCTGGAGAGGATAAAGCTTGGTGGAAAACCAGAACAAAGGCTGAGGAATGATCGATCATTGATGAACGAACAAGTCATCTTTAGATTATCCAGAGAGACTGTTTATAACTCGAGTCAGAGTCCATTTCTGGAGAAAGTGCTCATGGTTTTGCCACGTTTTACATTGCGAGCAATGCTCAACACCATATTTGGTACCTTCCCAAAAGTTGGGAATTCCTCTGGTGTTCAGGCCTTTAACTCGCTCCTGGTCAGCACGGAAGAAGACTAGCTACAATGAGGTAAAAGTTCAATGAACTCGGCAACAGAGTCCACACATTTTCAGCCACTCACTATAGCCTGATGAAAAGCAAACGAATAACTAGATTTCGATGCTGTTCTGTTACATGTTCCTCTGGTTGCGGGGGGGATGGAATTCGCTTCTTAAAGCCGTGAGGCAGTAGCGAGATCTTTCGTTAGCTGATGGCACGTCGAGCTGTGTCGCATTGAAACTTCGTCGGCGTATTATTGAACCCCATAGACAGATTCTACAAGTAGCTGCTATCAATCATGCAACGTTTGAATGGATCCACCGTGAACATATAGGCTGTTCTCATGGTTGAAAACTTTCCCACCCCCACCCAGTACAAATGGAGATACGTATTCACATCAACTTGGGTTGCTGCAATGATCACTGTATGGCGGAAAGTGATGACCACACGATGGAGAGCATATCACCAAAACCACGGAACTGGTGGGTTGCCGTGAAAAATCAACATGAGAAAAACAAGCATGTGGATGATATGAGTTTAGCGCCGCATTGAATGCACAACAATCCTCCCAGTGGACATGCGCACTGAACACTTTGCGCAAAGTATTTAAAGCTAAGCCATACTATACGCCAAAGTGAACAAAAGGGATCCAGCGATGGGGAGGAATGCCCTGCCGTCGTAACCTCTGTATAGCGAAATGCAATCCCTCGGCGGCTAACATCAAGTCCAGCGCACCCTCCTTCTCGCACATTTTTGCATATACTGTTTCCGCGACTGCCGGCCCATCAGCATCAGACATGCTCCATAGTGTACCAATAGCTCCTCGAAATCCCGCGGCAATAAAGCCGCCGGCCAGGTGCATCGCCTCATTCACAAGCTTCTTGTCGCCCATGGCTGTCTCACAGGCAGAGAGGAACACGAATTGGGCGGACGGGAGATGAGTTTTGAGTATGGATTCCAGTGTGAGATTGCCATCAGACAAAATTAAATGGCTCTGCAATGGGTTGTCGGTGTCCTGTATGCCATGACATGCAACGTGCAGCCACGAAGATGTCTGGATTTCCTCTTGTACATTGCTCACATTCGCTTCTGAATCGAGCATTTGCTTTATGGGCTTGTCCTTCAGTGACTCTGCTATTCTTCGCAATTCTTCTCCAACGAGCGGTAAGCCAAGCCCTGGGCGTTCAGCGATTGAAGCGATGCCAATAGCCGTGAAGGAACCTTCGGCGTCCACCAGCTCACGTTCTCGAGCTTTGATCAGACCCCCAATAGTAGATGTGTACGACTGAATAAACGGGCTGCCTGTGGGTGCGGCGGCATGGATAGGCAAGTAGGTGAATGGACCTGAAGTACACCACCAAATTCTACCTTTTTCAACGCCGTTCTAAAGGTGATTGGGTCTAACCTTGGGTAAATCTTGAATAAACTAGATAGACTAACCTGGTTGAGCACCGTAAAAATCGGTTCTACAATGTGTTTCCACATCCATGAGAGGACTTGCTGAAATTTGTCTGCAAAACGGTTGGCAGACTGGCCGAGAGGTCTTCCATAACGCTGAGCTTCTTTGTCGGTGTTGGCATTGCGGAAGTGAATTCTGCAATCGGCAAGCGCTGAGCGTAATATATTCGAATGCTCTTTACAAGTCTCTGCGTTGACGTGAGGCAGATGAACGGGGACGGGTGCCGTGGACGAATTCAAAATTATGAGTGCGTTGGCTCTCCGGGCTGAGCATGTCAAGAGAATAATTGGCCCAGCGGACGCTGCTCGAGATAGCTTCTCATAAGAAGCTGGAAGCAGGAAATTGTTGTAACCATCATAGCTCCGTATTTCTTCCATCAGCTCGTTCCGTTCGAGTACAAGCTTGTGGTAGCTTTCAGGCTGGACACGAACGCCTTCAGACGCCATCTCAGGGCTTCCCACTTGCAATAGTTTTGACGACAATTCTCTAAATCGCGTAGCAATATCCGGGTAATCAAGTGCAAGGCTGGCATGCTCGTCTCTGAGATTCAGGGTTTGTTGATGCGTGATGGAGAGCCCCTGCTCCAGATACTCAACCGCTAATTTGAACTCCTTGAATTCAATTGCAGTAGCGGCTGCGGAAGCGACCGTTCCTTCGATATCGTGTTCAACCAGCGCGTAGTGTCGAGTTGCTAGGGAGCTACCAATCCACAAGAGTTCAGAAAGAATATTAATAGCCTTTTTGTAGGCATGTAAAGCCAACGGCGAGCCGTATTCGGATGTCAGCCTTGCCATGGACACGGCGACATTCCATATAGAAGCAGGTGCGGCAGGGAATGCCCCAATCGATTTCTCTGCGAATCTTAAGCAGAGTACTTGATCAGCAGGGTTCTTCAGCAGCTCAAATCTTGCTTTGTATATTTTTGCTGCCGCTGAGAGGCGTGACGGCAGCATAGGGTAATTATCTGGCGTTCTTTCAATCGAAGAAAGGCTCGTCTTTAGGGAGGTCTCCAAGTCACTAGCGTCATCCAGCTTTTCGAACCGGCTCAGATAGCACAGGGCTAGACTTGCATACGTATCGGCTAAGTCTGGGTGTCCTTCTGGAATATTTTCGAGTGCCATGTTGTGATATTTTAATGCCTCCTCCAAATCGTCCAGTTTTCCAAACTCTCTGAAGTAATCCTCGTAACAAAGGGCTAGAGATGACTGCGCAGAATGAACATCAGCGTGATCGGGGGGTGTGTTGTGCAGAGCAGACTTCTGGTGTTCCAAGGACTCCTGAAGATCGTTTGGGTCGCGGAGCCTAAAATAACGATATTTATACAGCTCTGATAACCCTTCTTGCCTCGTCCTCAAACTAGGATGGTCCTTTGGCGTGCTATCAAAAGCTGCTTTCTGGTATTTCAGTGCCGCCTCCAGATCTTTCAATTCACCAAAGTGTCGATAGCGGTCCCTGTACGATGTAGCGATAGACGACTGGCGTCTAAAAAAGTCCGGGCTATCCTGTGGAGTGTTATCTAACGCGGATTTTTCGTAACCGAGGGATTCTTCAAGATCTGCCACGGAAGAAAACCTAATATAACGATATCCCAATGACATGGCCAGGTTCCCTTGTCTTGTGGGCAGATCGGGATGGTCGGAAGGGGTCGCCACGATGGACGCCTTATCATGGCTTATAGCGGCTTCGAGATCAGCTATATCGCCAAATCTTTTGTAGCGATCACTGTATAATATGGCCATATTTTCATGACGCTGTGCGTATACTGGATGATCGGGAGGCGTATTATCCAGAGCAGCTCGGGAGAGCCTTAGAGATTTTTCCATGTCATCAATCGAGCCAAAGCGCTCATAGCGGGTATCGTACAATGTGGCTAGGTCGCTTTGTATCGCGGCTAAGTCGAGATGGCCTTCGGGAGTACCATTCAGAGCCTCCTCCCCATACTTAACGGCTTCTTGGAGGACCTCGACTTTTCCGTACCTTTTGAAGCAATCGAAATATGACGCCGCTAGGTCCGAATGGCGAGAAAAGTAATCTATGTGATCCGGTGAAGTGTTTTCCAGTGCCAACTTGTGATATTTCAACGCCGCGTCGCAGTCTTCGTCCAGGCCAAACCGCTGATATCGAACTCCATATGATATAGCGAGGGACCTCTGACGGTCAGCTAGGGCAGGGCTGTCTTTTGGCGTATTCTCTAATACAGCCTTCATATACGTGAAGGAAGCCTCGAGATCACCAACATCTCCGAGTCTCTTATATCGAAGGGTAAACGTCGTGGCAAGCCATGATTGGATTACTGAGAAATCTTTGTGCCAAGTCGGCATTAACTCGGACGCTGATTTGAATAACTTCAGCGCAAGCTCTAAATCTTCTAGATCGCCAAGTTGCTCGAATCGATCCATATGCAATGCAGCCAAGCCGACTAGTCGCGAAGATGTATCTGGATGATCTGGAGGTGTGTTACTAAGAGCAGATTTGTACAGCTCCATGCTGGTCTGGAGATCATTTACGCTGCCTAGAAGCTCGTAGCGATACTGGTAGGAGGCAGCGAGGTCTTCTTGGCGTGTGGCGAACAGCGGATGGGATGGAGATGACTTCTCTAATGCAATCTTTCGGCACGCCAAAGACGCTTCGAGGTGCTCTATGGTTCCAGTTCGACGGTAGAGGTCGGTATAAGCTCTACCCAAGCCGGTTTGGAGTCGCGCGTGGACTGTATCATCCTGTGCTATAACACCAAGAGCATCCTTGTAATATTGCAATGCAGTATGGAGGTCTTCGAGAGCACCCAGTCTGTGATAACGAGCGGTGTGTAATGTAGCCAAGTCGGCTTGTCTTTGGGGTACATCAGGGCTATCAGCTGGCAGATGCTCAAGGACTAGTTTTCTATAGTGTAAAGCATGCTCCAAGTCTTCCACCACGCCGAATCGAAAATATCTGCTCTCATGGGTCGAAGCTAGTGAGGTTTGGCGACTAAACATCATTGGGTGATCTTCGGGCGTTTTCTCGACTGCAGATTTCCAGTATTCTAGCGCGTATTCAAGGGCTTCTAGATCATTGAGGCTTTTAAACATGTCAGTATAGGTGGAAGCAATACTCGATAAACACTCTGAATAAGAGGGGTCGCTCTCAGGTGTGCTAGCCAGAGAGCCTTTGTAAAACATCAGACATGCATTCGTATCATCTATGGCACAGAATCTGCGGAACCTGCTGCCATAAGAGTCCGCAAGGTCCCTCTGGTACTTGGGAAAGTTCTCGCTGTCGGTAGCGGTTTTCTCTAGTGCAGACTTCCTATATTTCAGAGCCATTTCGAGATCTTCCACTGTCTCAAGCCTCAGATAACGAAGGCTATGCACATCAGCCGCAGATATTAGGTGCGCTGGCTGTGAGGGGTGGTTTTTAGGGATACCATCAAGAGTCATTCTTTTCAACAGGACGGCGGACTCAAGATCACCCAAGAACCCATGTTTGTCGTAGCGATCAAGCAATGATGTGGTAAAGTTTCTGAGTTGATCCAGAAGATGTTGGTCGCCGGTAGCGATGCTATTGGTGGCGCTTTGGTAAAGATGTAATGCAGCGTCGAGATCGTCGAATTCAGCAAGCCTCAAATAGCGAATGCCGTGCGTATTCGCCAAAGCCACCTGATTAAGCGAAAGTTCAAAGTCGTCAACAGACATTAGGCTCAAAACAAGCTTTCGGAGCGCAAGAGAATCGTCCAGATCCTGTAATATGTTCAACCTGTTGTAACGAGTGTATAATTTGGCAGCAAGCGACGAATGCCGAAGAAGGAAAGACGGACTAGATGGGTTCGTTGCATTTGCGGCTGCCTTGCTGTATATCAGCGATTGTTGAAGGTCAATCAGGTGATGTTGAGTCTCATAACGAGCACGCAGTAATTCAGCCAGCTCATCGCATAAGTCTGCAACCCGAGGGCTGCCCAAAGAGGCGACTAGTAAAGATTCTTTGCAGTGGCGAATCTCGTCTCCGGTCTTGAATATTTGGATCATGATGAAAACCATATCACTGGAATTAAGACGACACAACGCTTACCTCAACGAGTGGCTCGAGGCCTAATTCCTCGCTGGCATTTGCAAGATAAGTATCAAGTTCGTGTTCCTAGAGTAACACCAAATTCATAATTTTAGATTCTATCAGGTCTAGGGACTTACAGGTTCACCAAGTTGCACGACGTCCAAACCGTCTGGACCTGTAGGCGAAGCTGAGGCGCTTGGAAAAGTATTCTGCTTAACAGGTTCGTTAGCATCAAAGTTCAGCTGTAGTTGAAATGGTTCAGTCATATTCTAACAAGAAAGACATGCAATCCCAACCATAGGTATTTGAGCTATCGGTGGTTGCAACTCGCTCCTATTCACCTTCTTGAATGGATGGTTTTGGCTACTACTGCGCGTCGAGAAATTCTAAGCAAAGTCGATGCCTTATACAATGGAACGTACTCGTTTTCTTTGCTCATCACAAGCAGGTTTCTGACGATGGTAAGTTAGTTACCATGCTGACCAGAACGAAGTGTGGCTTGGTTGATTGCTTTCTCACGCCTTTAATTTATTACTCACCCTCATCTATGGCTACTGGAGATGCTTCTCACCCAAAGATAACAATTGATCTTGTAAGTGAATTGTGGACAGCAACAAAATACATCTAACAAGCGCTAAACAGATACTAGACCGCTTTACGACCAAGGATGTTCTGCGTGGCATTCTACACTCAATCCTATTCCACCGCCTTTTTGGAACAGTGAAACCACAAACGTTTGAAGTGTTGGACGTGACTATGGTTCGTCATTTAGCGATGGACTCTCGAATAGCTAATTGCTAATTGTCAATCTGAAGCCCGGCGTATCTGACCCGGATATGGAGCAACTGGTAAACGACAAAGTCGACGCATTTTGGAAGGGAATCGAAAGTGGTGCGAATAAACGTGGTCAGGTCAGACACATATCATCACCTTAGCAAGTCGAGCTGAATCTAGACATTTCTTTGCTCCAGATATCAGTCACCTTCTCTGAAAAACGCCCGAAAAAATCGTGGTTCCAGGTGTATATGGGAGAAGAAGATGTTCCATGGGAGCAATGGTAGGAATACGTGTTCCTATCAGCATTTGGCCTCAATCTAAAACGTTTTTATCAGGGTGATCAATGCGGAGCTTCGGCAACCCAAAGCTGATACAGGCGAGTCACTAGAAGAGTGGCCTTTTTCACTTCGTTAATCTATCCCAACCACAGATCGACAAAGCTTCAACGCGAAATTAGCGGAAACACTCACACAAGCTATGCAAATGATGTTGAGCCATACATCGTCAGAAAGAGGTCGTGCTGCTGTTCCGCTCATTACGAATGCATCTGGTATTTCGCCTTTTCCGATTGACATTTCTGTCAAAGTGGGAGGTGCAGAAGTTGGATGATACAGTTTTCGTGCCTTGGATCAGACGTTAACTGCATCGTGCCCATAGCGTGCCACGGTTTTCTCATTGGCTCTCTGGACGGTCATGTATCATATGCTCCAGCATTGGCCAATCATTTCAACGCTTCATAGAGTTCTTTGGTGGAAAAGGATCGAGACGCAAAACAATAGTCATAATTACACACGCATCATTTTTTTAGCTTTGATTTTTTCATATTTCTTACTAGAGCGCTTCTCTCGATAATGGCGCCCATATCCACATTTTGATACGTTAATATACGTCGAGGCGAATTAACTTGATATTACGGTTACACTATACACCAAAATGAACAAAAGGGATCCATCGATGGGGAGGCACACCACTTCGACGCAATTGCTGTATAGCAAGATGTAATCCCTCAGCAGCCAACCTCACATCTGGCCCGTTCCCCTTCTCGCACATTTTCTCATACACAATTTCTGCAACGGTTGGTCCATCGGCATCCGACATGCTCCACAACGTGCCAATAGCTCCTCGAAACCCAGCAGCAATAAAACCACCAGCAAAGTGCATCGCTTCATTGACAAGTTTCTTGTCGCCCATGGCCGTTTCACATGCGGAGAGGAACACGAATTGGGCAGATGGGAGTTCGACATTGAGTATGGATTCCAGCGTGAGATTACCGTCAGACAGGATTAAATGACTCTGCAATGGATTGTTGGTCTCCTGTATTCCGTGACATGCGAGGTGTAGCCACGCCGAAGCACGTATTGCCTCTTTGACGCTGCTTACGTTCGCCTCCAAGTCGACCAATCGTTTTACAGGCTCATCTTTAAGTATCGACGTCACTTTTCTTATTTCTTCACCAACAAGTGGTAAACCGAGCTCTGGGCGTCCAGTAATGGAAGTGATGCCAACAGCAGTGAGGGTTCCCTGTGTACTTAGAGACTCACGCTCTCTAGCGTTGATCAAGCCCTCCGGAGTTGATGTGTATGATTGAATGAACGGACTGTCAATAGGTGCAGCGGCGTGAATAGGTAAGTAGTTGAATGGGCCCGAAGTGCACCACCATATCCTAGTACCGTTTGAAACACCATGCTAGAATGAACTTAGCTAATAGAAGCGTACAACAATGATAACGGCTGACCTGAATAAGCGCTGTAAAAATTGGTCCTACAACGCATCGCCACATCCACGAAAGAGCTTCTTGAAATCTATCGCCAAATAGATCGATCGGTTGTCTAGCAGGCCTACCATAACGCTGAGCTTCATTAGAACTGGCGTTACGGAGGTGGATCCTGCAATCAGCAAGAGCCGACTGCAATTTCTTCAAGTACACATTAACGCTTTCTATATTGACTTCGGGAAAGTTAAGAGGGATTGGCGAAGATGATGGCTTTAGAATGATGAGCGCGTCGGATCTGAGGGAGGTGCACGTCAAGAAGATAATGGGTCCAGCTGCGGCTGCTTGAGATAACCTCTCATAAGAAGCTGGGAGAAGAAACGTGCTGTATCCCTTGTAGCTCCGAATTTTCTGTAAGAGATCGTTTCGCTCAAGCACAAGCGTATGATAGCTTGCAGGTTGTGCAGCATCATCTACCGAAATGTCAGGATCGCCCATCTGCAAAAGCCTCGATGACAGATCTCTAAATCGGGTCGCATCATCTGGGTGATCATGCGCGAGGCTGGCGTGTTTATCTCTGAGTTTGAGCGACTGCTGATGCGTGATAGAAAGCCCCTGCTCCAAGAATGTGACCGCGAGTTGGAATTCTTTGAATTGAATTGCGGAAGCAGCTGCAGCCGCTACCGTTCCCTCGACATCGTGTTTGACAAGTGCGTAGTGTCGCGTTGACAGAGAGCTACCGATCCATAGGAGTTCGGAGAGGATATTGAAGGCTTTTTTATATGCCTCCAATGCCAATAGAGGACCATATCCAAATGTAAGCTTCGCTATTGAGACAGCGACGTCCCACATGGAAGCAGGCGTAGCAGGAAACGCTCCGATTGCCTTTTCTGCAGAGCGTAAACAAGACTCAACGTCGGCGGGATCGTTAAAGTGATCGTATCTCGTTTTGTACGTGGCTGCTAATGCAGAGAGACGCGCTGGCAATTTGGGATGGTCATCTGGTGTTTTCTTAATGGACGATAGTCGTATCTTGAGGGAGGTTTCTAGGTTGTTGACCTCGTGAACGACGTTGAACCGTTTCAGATAACATGTCGCGAGATTATCGTAAGTATTGGCTAAATCGGGGTGGCCCTCTGGGGTATTCGAGAGGGCCAAGTTGTAGTATTTCAACGCTTCCTCCAGATCATTGAGCTTGGAGAGCTCAGTGAAATAATTCTCATAGCAAGAAGCAAGAGATGATTGGGCAGAATGAAGATCCGCATGATTAGCGGGCGTGTTTTCCAGCGCAAGTTTCCGATATTCGAGGGAAGAGCTTAGATCCTCGCGTTCACCAAGCCTAAAGTAACGATCTGTATATGCTACTGCGAGGCTRCCTTGCCGCRTCCTTAAGCTSGGATGATCCTGTGGAGTGCTATCGAGAGCTGCCTTGTGGAATTTCAAAGACGCCTCTAGATCAGCCAGCTCGCCAAAGTGCTGATAGCGGTCTCCGTATGATACAGCAACAGCTGCTTGACGGATAGGATAATCGATGGGGTTATCCGATGGTGTGTTGTCTAATGCGAGCTTTCTGTAATGAAGGGATTCTTCAAGATCGGCCACGGTGCCAAGCCGCAAATATCGATCTCCCAACGACATGGCAAGACTTCCTTGTCTCGAAGCGAGATCGGGATGATCAGAGGGCGTACCCGTAACTGAGGCTTTCCCGTAGACAACAGCCTCTTCGAGGTCAGCTACATCCCCGATTCTCTTATAACGATCGTGGTATAATGACGCAATATTAGCTTGACCATTAGGGTAATCTGGGTGATCAAGGGGTTTGTTCTTGAGAGCAGCTTTATAAAGTTTCAAGGCTTTCTCCAAATCATCAAGTGCACCAAAACGCTGATAGCGAATGCCATACGCCACTGCTAAGGTACCCTGTCTGGAAGCCAAGTAGGAATGGCCTTCTGGCGTCCTCTGGAGCGCCTGCTCCCTGTAACTAATGGCATCTTGGAGGTCATCAACCGTCCCAAACCTTCTATAACGATCCATATGCGAGGTCGCTATATCTAATTGCCGAATGGGGTGGTCTGGATGATCCAAGGGCGTGCTATCTAGCGCCAGCTTGTAATATTTCAAAGCTGCCTCGCAATCTTCAATTAAGCCGAAACGCTGATAGCGATTACCGTACGAGACAGCGAGGGAGGCTTGACGAGAAGCCAACTCTGGACTGTCTTGTGGCGTGTTCTTTAAGGCCGCATTTCGGTACGTTAAGGACGCCTCGAGGTCTTCGACATCTCCAAGCCTCT
>CEMU01569729.1:3087-27728 GCA_900068965.1 Calocybe gambosa | reverse complement strand
AAGTGGGGGAATTGAATGTAAAATTGTCGCGAACAGGGCTGGTCCGCCCGGATGCGAGTTTGAGATAACGTTCCCGGTAGTCCTTTTTAACAACAAGGAATGTTAGGGTTTAGGCAAGTGTCAAAAAACATGACTGGCAGATGAATGATGGTTACCTGGTACCACACCAAGAATTGGAGGTTTTCAACTGAATATTCCTGAAAAGTTGACATTCAGATTTGATCTCCATCATATCGATAAAACGCAACCGAATAGAAGACGTACCACGAAGGTCAGGTGTCTCTCAAAGTCGGATAAACTAGTATGGACGTTTGTTAGTATTGCCGAGAAGGAAGGAGCTAGAATGCATCATTGAAGCATCATTGACCTTATTGGAGCGCAGGTATCACCAGCAAGCACATTCGCTGCAATCACGGTTAGGCCATTGTATATTTAGACTGAACCAAGAGTTTCATGTGTCAAGGATGCTTACCGAGTGTAACGTCTGAGAGGTGAGGCTTCAGGTTGAACTGCGCCGCTAGCGGGTGCAATTTGGCCAAGAATGTTTTGGACGACGAGAGAGAGCTGGTCCTCATAGTAGGGAACGGGGATGGGGAAAAGCAAGGTGGAGATGGGAGGAGGAAAAGAAGAACGAAAGGAAAGATAGTTCACGATTTCCTCACATTTAATCAAAGGAACCACACCCCCCCCAGGTTGCCCCTGTACGGGTGTGTGTGCCGCTTCGAATTCTTTTGTCCCTTCCAAACTTTCTTTTTTCCAAGTTTGGGTTTGGAGCGCAGGTGGGATTTGTGTGGTGTCGTACTCCATTTATCTTGCAGGGCTTATAATCTCGGCGCAGCCGCCATCTTTTCTAGGCACTTTCGGTCAAAGCTTAATGTAAACCGTTAGATGATTACCCACACTGTCCGACCTCTTCACATTTTCACCTGGAGATTGGGGTGTCATGAGAAGGAACGTAAGCACCCAATGGGGACTGCAAACCCGGCGTTTATAAACGTAGGCATCGTTACAAAGAGAAAAAAAATGTGGAGGAAAATATCGTAATGGAAGGGTCAAATGTTCTTTGTCAGGTCCAAGGAACGGAGTCGTGATCTACCGCAATGATTAATTCATCCAGGATGGACCAAGTCCATCTATTAAGCTGCCCGTTGAGAGGTAACCCATATACTAATTCGCGGAAGCAAACGCCGCCAACGGGGTAAAATGATAATAATAGTACAGCTTGGATATATTTTCAACGAAAAACACAAAAGAGATATACAAGGTTTTAATTATTAGCCCATGACAGACGGTATCATGTGTCGCCGGTAAAAGGAAGGTTCGGTACGGTGACGTGAAAAACGCTATAGATACTCGTGATCATAATAACGCTCTCCACTTGCCCGTGTTCGTGGTGGCATCAACGACTCTTCCCTGACACTACTTCCCATCACGAGAGGGTCGCGCGTGGTCTCCAAACCAGCCGCGGCCCATGATGAGAGGTTAGGAAGAAGGTTACGCAGCCCATTGCCTGTCGCATCCGCTTGTCGAGAACTGTGCTGCCTAGGTGAAGGTGCGATAGCAACTGGCGTCTCGACAACCTCGGGCGCTGTGCCTGTCGCGGTATTTCGTATCGTCTCAACGGTCTTGCTGAGAGCTTGGAATACAGACCGCCGGTCCGGCCATATGGCATGGCTGATTGCATCGGAATTTTTTGCAGGGGGCTCCTCTCCCTGACTTGTGAACGTAGAATGAATGGAGCTATCAGACAGGCCACGGCGGCGAAGCGTGCGCTGTAAAAGTGGAGGGACCTCATCAGACTCCTCGTCATCTTGATTTGACCTTTCAATATCAATCACAGCGTCCACTTCGCGCGACATCCTCTTAGTGTAATTTCTCGTAGCGGTCCGTCGTATCGTCGTAGGGCTAAAGTCACCGCGTAGTTTCATTCTAGATGGCTGCCGCTGGGGACCCTTGGGAACGATGACCCACGGGTCTGGTGTTGGATTCTGTGGAGCACCAGCGAAAATATTCATCACCTTCGACGTGGCCTGAGAAGCTGCAGAAGCTTCCCCATCATTTCGCTTCGTTTGGGACGCCACGGTACTTGTCGTCGATCGGCCAACCGCCGTTCCGGAAAATTCGACGTTGACTGTCGTAGCCGATGCAGAGAGTGCTGGGCCTATCTTAGGAACGAAGCGAACAGGACGCATTATACTCTGCCCGCTAATGGAAGCACTGAGTGCTGGCCGTTCTGCCGGGTTTTCACTCCGTGAAGTTTGTGAGAAGAGTCTAGAAATGGGAGCCATCCAGCCACTGGTTGCTGCGATACCGGCGGCTTCTCGCTCTTTCTCTTTTCTCGCTTCTTCGGCTTTATTAGGGTTCAACGCCAATTCGCTAACTCTGAGAGCGCATGAGGGATCAAGGATGATATCATTGAGAGTTACACGCATCTCGCCAGCCTCCACGAAAAGGTCTTTAAGCAACTTGAATAGCATTCGAAAGTCTTTGCGCGTGCACGGGACAGCGACGTTCTCATCTTCCAGTAGGAAACGAAATTGAGACCGTAGATTGTGAGCCTCCGCGGTGATATTGTTCACCGTAGAGCGGGAAAGATGCTTCACATCAGCGCCTTTGAGGTGCTGACGCTTCAAGCGATTTGTTAACGTTAATATATCAGCCTGGGATATCCGGCTCACGAGGCCAGAAAATCGATCAAGCAGAACAGAGAGATGGGAAGATAATGTGTCTGAGAATGACGAACACTCAGAGCGTGGGTCATGTGGCGATGATATTAGCGGTGAAGGTGACAAAAATCCACGCCAAGGCTCTGTTTGAATCGCTCGTGAGCGAGTCAGGAGAAGCAGCGTTTTGTGTGTCTTTGGTTTCTCCGGTGATGAGGGGTCACCGTCGTTGCCAGTCGATGATTCTTCAACTTCAATGCTGACGCGAGAGGATCTGGAAGAATAACGCGGCCGTGGGTAATTAAAAGAAGGTCCTCTAGTCTCTGACGGAGTCAATGGCTCTGCAGGTGACAAGGGACGTAAACTGGTTTCTGGCGTCAGTGGTTCCTATGAATCACGATAAGACTCCTCAAAGAGTAAGAGCCTAAGAGAGGTGCTGTTCTTACAAAAGGTCGACGGTACCGCCTGTCCACGCTGGCGCTTCGGGGGCTATAATGCCGTAACTAACACCCAATGTGTTGTCAAATAAGCGAACGTGGGTTTCAAAAAAACCTCGTACTGAATAATCTTTAGTAGCCGACCCAGGGACGCTACCAATATAGATATTTCGCAACTGAGGAGTTCCGGCTAGACAGCGAAAATGATTGTGGCTGTGTGCGTAGCATGAAGTCGGAAATGCTCTTACCTCCGGCTCGAGAGGGTGGCTTTGCCTTGAGCTCTTCAAGCTCCTCCTGCAAACTGTGCATTCCTTCACGCGAGTCAGTTAGCATGTTCTGTAGTTCTGCATTATCCCGTTTCAGTGTTTCATTATCCCCAACGAGGGACTCCAAGACACTCGTCAATTCGTTATGTTCAAGGAGGGCAGTTTGTCCCAGTTGCTGGTAGTGGCTAGTCAAATAAACCGCAATACCAAAAAAAAATTGATCACTTACTGAATTCTGAAGTGCTTCCAGGCGGAGACGGGCATCCTGTAGTATATGTTCTGACGACTCCATTCTGTGTGATCTTCGCTCTTCTAGTATGTCCTGTAATCGTCTAACCTCGGCCTGTAATTTAGCTAATATCAGGTTAGATCTGCTTCAGAAAAGGAGAAAAAGACGGTATTTACCAGTTTTATCCATCATAACTGTCAAGCGGTTCTCAGCCATCTTCGCCCTGTGGGATTCCCCATCCCGTTCTTGTTGCATATCATCCTTCTCCTTTATCGCAGAAGACAAACGGGTTTCCCAGCCAACTGAACGAGCGTGTTGGGACGTTAGACGAGATATCATTGCTCGCGCCTCTTGGAGTTCATGCATAATAGTCTTTGTAGATACTTCTGTGATTTCGTTATTTACCAGAGCTTGATTCAAGCGCTAAATAGCACAAAATGAGAGATGTTATTTTTATAAAGGAGTGTGCGAGAACCACCTTCTCCAGTATAGCCTTCTCTTGGACCAGCTCTGAGATTCGGGCCACTGATGCGTCATCTATTGATTCGTTTTCCGTATCTACAGACAGGTGCGATTGTTTATGTTTCTGTACGCAAATCAATAATAGCTTTAATCATGTGGAAGCGCAGGTGTACCTCATGTTGACGAACATAAGCCTCGTGGCGCTGTAGCAAAGCTTGCCCAACCTCTGAGGGGTATCAATGTAAAGTATCCAGTAACAATGGCGATCGTACCTGCACTCAATATCAATCGACTCTCGAGACCAGATTTGAGTTCTAACCAAGCCTTCAATTTGGCACAAGTGTCACTTCCACAGCAGCACGTCAGTTGGGTAGGCGGCTCTGGAGAGGAGACTCTCGAGAAATTGGCCAAAGCGAGTGTCAAGTCGTCAATGGTGCTGTTGGCGTGATGAAAGCTGTTGGTGAGAAATGAAGCCGGGGAAGGAGAACGAGACTGTTCAACAGCTTGAAGCATATTTGGGTAAAGAATGAAGCCCACACCGGTGTGGTAAATGAACAAGAGGCGGCGTTAAATATTGGCTCGCAATTGGGAAATTGCGAGTTGATACATGAAATAACACAATGGCATGACATGATGGACACAAAAGGTAACCGAGCCGGATCACACGTGATGCAGTGGATGGCATTAGATCATAAGTAGAAAAAGTAGATACTGTAATACGGTATTAAGCAAAAGAGAATGGTAACATTAAAATTGAAGGTATGCTGGGAGAAATGAATATCTATGCTATTATATGGCTCACCAACCCAGGAATCCAATTCATCATCTTGGTTGCCTGAGGACGATTCAAGAACTGGAAGTTGTTCGCTAATCCTTGCATCCCCAAGTCATCGAGCGCATCCAGGTGATTCCGACCAGGACCTGGTGTACTTGTTTCATCTACTGTGCTCAGAGTCGACGCCGAACCTCTTAGCATGACTTGCCGTGATTGGTCTTGTAACGATGTCCGGAAAATATTGGACGCATAAAAGATGAGTGACGGATTGGACCCATTTGCTAGAACGTCCTTCACCCTGTCCTGCAAGCTGTCATATCTGTCGGCGAAGGGGGTAAGTAACAATACGTCAATCTGGGCGGGTTTCGAATACTTACACTAGTGCGATAGTTTGCGGGAAGGTGTTTGCAATATCCGATAACAGGGAGAATAGAATTTCGGTCTCGGTATCATCTCCTTGCGCCTTGATGAGCATGGTGCTGATAAACGACGCAACGAGAAGTGCGGTATTAGAATCGGTGATTCCCAGAAATGTAGGAGAAATTCGGGGAGCGCCAGCTTCATCATCGTTCGTGTCCCATCCGGCGTCTGCAAGCCATGCATCATCAATCTTGCAGTCATCAAGCAGTTTGCGGTACGTTGTGGGTGTTGTTGAAAGGGGCAATAGTGCCAGGAAATATCCGAGGGCTTCTTGAGAGACACTATCCCGGAGGCCATTCGAACTATTGCTGATTTCTGAGCGTACCGTGATGCTCAAAAGGCTCCGCAAGACCGATTCCGCAATGTCTTTTAAACCACCGTGCCGTACACCCTTGAAAAGGACAGAGGCAAGAGAGAAAGAAAAACTAGTATCAAAAGATATCTTGAGCATATCGTCCAGTTGCGAGGTAATGTCCTCGAGGGGGGCTCGGGTTTTTAGTAGGACGGATGTAACCGATTCAGCCGCGAAGAAACCACGTTGTTCGATGCTTTCCAACGCCACACGAAGGAGATACGACGCTTCCACGTAGTAGCTAGTGTGACTAGCCTGGAGCAGAGCGACTGCTAACCAGAACAAAAGGGGGATATATCTGGAATCTTTTGGAAGGCCTGGGACGACTTTATACATACACCGAAGCATACTGATCACTGGCAGCGAATGAACATCAGTTACTCTTGCTAAAGCAGTATTGAAAGCAACGAGAATTTGATAGAGGAAATCGTCGTCGACATCAGCAGTTGCGAGAGTCCCAAGCGCAATAAAGGCTCGGGTCTGGACGGCTGGGGAAACTTGGAATGCACTCGAGGTGATAAGACTCATCCACCGTGCACGCCAGGCATTTAGTAAACCTGAAGTAAACAGGTTTAGTACAAGGTTTTGTATACAGTCGCTAACAGACCTCTAGATCCCGAGCAAACTTCCATAATTTTGACGAGAAACTCCGTAAGCCGTTCGTAGTTATCGAGGGAGTCTTTGTCGTTAGCTGGGTCATGGTTCGTGTACTCGCCTGTCGGAGTCTCGCGCTGAAGGCCAAACAATCGCAGTATGGCGGGGGTGGTACATTCGTCGATGAGCTGCAGAAGTGGGAGACCGACAGACTCATCAGTGCGACATAGATACATAGCCTGCAAGAGATTGACGATGATTCCATATACCGATTTGCGAACGAGGGAGGGTCCGCAACCAGCTACCAGTGTTACGTTATGGACGATTTCGGGGACGTACAGCTGGTCACAACCCGCTTGGCCAGTCGAGGGTGAAACGGCGAGCGAGAAGCGGATGAGAGTGGCTATCTCGTTCCAGTTGGGATGATCCACTAAGAAGTTAAAAGGTTGCGCCATAAACACCTTACAGACAATCTTATATTTTTTTAGTTTAGAAGTGATCAGCAAATAACAATATACAACTGACCTTTCGTAATTTGGAATACAGTCTTCCTCTAACACTAATGGAAGACATTGACGCTATAGCATGAGAGATTGACTCGCAGCGGTGCGTCCCAACCCCTCCTTCGGTTGCTGTTCGCACAAGTTCATCAAGGACAACGTCAACAATAACGGTGTCCAGTTTCCCAATCTCGCTCCATATATATTTCTGAATGGTGGATGCAATCTAAACAAAGCGTTATATCTTTGACATGACATTAAATGTACAACAGCACAAACCTCAGGATATGTAGCAGACAAATCAGCCAAGTTACGGATACAGTCGCGTAATCTTGCCCCGGAGCGTTCATAAAGGTGGCTTGAAGGGTTCGAGAAATGTGCAAGGTTCTTGACCCATGGGCTCAAGTAATGAATACAACTAATCTGCTGTGCGGTCTTCTTCATACTGTTCATAGCAGCGGCGACTTCAGGTATGAAGTCGAGCGTTAGCTGAGGAGCAAAAGCTGCGATGCTCTCGCTTAATCGAACAACAAAAGCGCTAACGTCTCCGGGAACAAAGCCAGCTAAAAGTAAGCAAGTTCAGTGTCAATCTGCAGCAAAGAGCTGATTCTTTACTTTTTGGGGCAACTATGGGACGCTTCTCGTAATGCAAATAGTTGCACACAGCACCAAGGAGGTCGTAAGCAGCCCCTCGTAGCTCCTCGTCGCTCATGTCGACACTGAGAAGACCGACATGCAGCAAAGTAGCTGGTACGTTTGAAAAGCGGGAGAAACGCTCCGTTAGCGGTTGGGCTTCTTTTAGACGACCTTTAGCTTGCCGAATTGCCTTGTATGTGTGAGAGGAGAAGGCCACTGAGAGAAAATGAACAACAAACCTTCACGATACTCTCTCTCGATGGTGACGAGAAGTATTCTGTGACCCCACCCCGGCTGCGTCGAATAATAAATTCACAAGTATCGACACCAGTTGCAACATTATAGATATCACTGATGTCGGCAAGGTGAATAATCTCGGTAGCTTTGCAAGACAAGCCTGGCGAGATGAGCTGCGCTTTGACCTAGTGATAGTAAGTTGGTAGTAAGTCTGACAGTAGGAGAATACTTGCTGAAGTAATCCGTATACTGGTGGTGCCTACCGTCATTGTCACAGGTCGAGGTTGAATGACTTTCATAGTCGCGTCTGTGAACGTTTCTTGAGGTTGCTCTATTTCCAATGCCACTATTAAGAATGTATAAGAGCTACATTTAGCAGTCGTTTCTTCGTTTCTTCGTTTCTTTTACACACCAGGGACATCTAGCGCTCCAAGAACTCCGGACGGTACGTGTGCCCTCAATTCCGCAACGGATGAGTATGCCCTGACAGCATCACAAAAGGGTGTCCCTATACGAAGATTCAATAATAAGAGAGATACGATTAAAGACTACAACTCGCCAGCCGTGAAATTGTAGAGTCGGCGAAGGTATTTTTGCATGAGGCTGTTGGAATTGAGAACGTGCGTTGTCGAAAACCGCGAGCGAATATCCGATGGAATCAGCTCAGCGCAATATTTTAGCCACTGCAACGGCACTTCACAGATCGACGTGAATGAAGTACAATCGAGGACAACATCAAATGTGCGCTCTTCGTAAACCGGCTGCGTAATAGTCTGTTGAATAGAGTCAGTCATGGGTATCTATATATGTTTTGGCCATCGACCTTAAAAACATGATACATGAAAAGTTCGATATCCAACGTCTCAACATCGACCTTTGACATGCGAAGAATAAAGCATGGCTGCTCATCCTGATGAAGTAATTCAATCAATAATCTCGAATGGGAACTGCAACCAACGTACCTTGGAAATTGGGACTTCCAAAAAAATATCCTCGACTTGCGTAGTGCTCCTCCCAGAATATCTCGCCATCAGATCGAGGTACTCTGAATGTGTCTTACGAGACAACCCGGATGGCTTGGGAATCTCCCAAGGTGGTCCGAGATCCACCAAAAGTGCACAAAGTCCGTCCCAGGCACGTTTGCCATTGAGTGCCGCATCCCCTTCATTGACTGGCTTCGACAAAGAAAGGAGCTCTTTCCCAATCTTGTCAGCGTGTTTGTCAAAGAAACGGTGCAGTACTATAATGTCTGTATCGTCGGAAGTCGTCCCAAGCCACTGGTCATTTTCATCGCCAGCGATGAGTGGTGTAGATTTCTTCGACGACACGTGAGCCATTATTCTCAAACATTGTTAGAGAAAGACGTACACTTAATTCACTCAAAAATCGAGTGACATTTGTAATATTTGCCTTCAAGAACGGGTTTAACACAGTCATGTGCGCTTCTTTACCAAAGAAGATATTATTGGCGAGGTTTTGTATGATTTTGGTTATTATCATCAAGCCGCGGCGTAGGATCGTGCTAGACTCTTTGGGGAGTTCGATATCAATGGTCTCTGGTGCCACCACGGCAGGGGATATAAACCTGAAAGGTGTTGAAACAACGACTGATAGTGGTCAGGGAAGGATTACCTGAGAAAGATGAAGGCACCCGTGGCGGCGAACTTAGCATCTGGCCAAACATTTGTACTACGAATTGCAATGAGCATCAAAATGGGTTAGGTAAACGTTATTGGTTTACTGACACGGTGGTTGCGATGTGTGCACATATTTCGTGGAACATCCTGATACAATGTCAATGTCAAATATAATGGTGTAGAACATGCCTACGAAGGAACAGCCGGAAGAGAGGAAGATACGATATCGAGAAAATGGGATGCAACGATTTCGACGTTCTGCAAGTTCTTCGCGATATCTTGATCGCCCGCTTTGCTAGGGTCCAGGTCATAACCATAACCTGAAGAATTATCAACCATCATCTTGATGAGAGGTTGCACGAGCGTTCTCAAGTAGTTGTACCCATGGATCTTAGCGAAGGCAGACAAAAATCGAGTGCATATGGTATTACTCCGAAACAGACTCGATTCATTCGCTTTTATACATTAGCACATCGTGGGCGAGTTGATTTCATAGAGACGTACTGGTAGCGGCAACCTCTCGTTCAATCATGACCTTGATGAGCTTCATCAGGGAGGCACGGGTATCGAAAACGTTGAGAAGAACGGATATCATTATGTCAACCTCATTCGGCGGACATATTTCACAGATAGTGAGAGCCAGTATCATCTGCCAAATCAGCAAAATGTCTCTGTATACGAAACGACAACCTTACATCTGATCCTTTGACCAACTGTGCGAACAAAGTGATCAGTTAAAACACATAAACTGCAAGAAATATCGCGGACTTCACAAAGGCGATTGTGCCTCGCAACGCTTGCTGAGCGGTCCTCTGGATCAAACTTAGTGCCTTGGGAAATGACTCTAGCAAAAACATGAGCGAATATTGCGCGTTTTCTGTTATCCTCGTCGTATGCAAGCGGCAAACACTGCTTGAAGCCGCTCTCGGTGTTGGCACTAACAAGATGGGCAAGACCGGTGATGACGAGCTCCCTGAGTTCTGCCTCTTTCTGGGATATGCGCATCTTCTAAATCATGGCGAGAAAACATCGTGAAGCGCTCGGTAGAGTAAATAAGAGAAACGCACTTGGTGAAATGAACCCAGATCTGATGTACTATCCGACACCTTAAGAACATGTAAGACAATATAACACAAGTACGCCCAGCCCACTGACTTGTGTATCTGAGAAGTACGGCTCAAGCGACTGAAGCAAGGCCCCTGAATACTTATTGAACAATCGAGAAACAACGTGCATGCCGTCGTCGCCAGTAGTAGCATCAACAGGACGAAGATGAAGGCGTTCTAGCAGTTTGACAGCGGCACGTAAACAAACCATGTTGAGTTCAGTCTGCATAGCCGACGGTTCTTCTTTGTTATCCTGAATGTCAGTGTCAGCAGAGGAAATCACTTGTGGTTAGAAAAATTACTGATAACGGTAACATCCAGCCGAGTACTATATCTAGGGTTTTGCGGCGAGCAGTGCTATCCTTGCGCACTGCGACACTATTGATCCGAGAGCAAACGCTCTCGCACGTCATGCAAAACTTGACTTTCTGACGAAATGATTGTAGACCAGTGAAACGCGACAGGAAAATGGCCAAGTTCAGCATGGTCGAGCTAACGTCTGTACTTGTAATATCTTCTATCATCCCATGGGCATTTTCAACGAGAAGCTTGATAACAGCGATGAACTGCGTGCACGTTAGTTAACCTTTGTACGATCACACTGCGAATCTAGCAGAAGTACCTGATCAAAAAATAGAAGCGACGTCTCCGTGATTTCAGCACTTGCACTTTCCGGGAAGCTATTAATTTTGCTAGAGATACCACATCAGATTCGAACGTAACCAGATGTCGTTGAGACTTACTCATCCAAATGTTTGAGCAACTTTGAATACAGTTTCGGGCTCAGTTCAATTCCAAGAGCTTCTTTTGCTACTTCGCGAATGAAAGTATCAGGAACTTGAAGCAAGCTTGTAAGGTCCGAAATAAAGTTGCCGACGAGGGGTGCTAAACTGTGCAGAGTACGCAGCTCGTCAGGTATAGTGTCGGCAGGGATCACATCCGTTAATGGCGCAAGATCTTGATGATCCTGGACACTCGCACTCCCAAAGGCCGCTAGGAACAGAGTAAGGTTTTGCCACTCGTAACGTTGTTCCTAGAAGAATGTCAAGAGGTGAAGAATCAATGAAGGCGAGACGGACCGGCCAGGTCCGTGGGAACGGGTTGTTGTCATTAGCAGCCACATTCTCGGAGGAGGCATCGAATATGATCTCAGTATACCCTCGCCACCTCCAATAACACTCGTGCCAAACAGCAACATGAACCATCGAAGGATATGATAATAACCGGACCAGTTTTCGGATGCGCTTCTGGTGGCCGAGTCGCCCTTGACAACAGTTTAGTCCAGCGACACATGTGAACAATATAACCTACGAACCAACAAGCTTGACATTGGGATCGCCAAGTTGTTCATAGATAGGATCACGCTTTGACCGGACCTCGTCACTGATGGTATGATTAAGAGGTGCGCCTGGTTGACGTTCTGCGTTGGCTAAGAAGCGAAGACCTTTGGCTGCCGAATGTGATACATTGTTATCCATAGATGTCAGTGTAACGAAAAAGGCAATCTCTGCCATAGCGAAGGCGGGGACACGAACAGCATCCATTTGTATGTCCTTGATGGCTAAATTCTGGAAACGCTCTTAGCAGAGAAACGACAAGCTGTGCGTTGACATACATCTGTCCTCCTGGTATAAAGCTCAACTAATTGATGTGCTATAGATATCCATAGTTTTTCTGCCGGTAAATTTCTGCGATTGTGCAATAAGTTGGTCGAAATGATGGCAAATGTGGCAGGCCTAAAAAGAAAGATGAGACGCGGACAAAAACAGGGAGAACAGAAGTTACATTGTTATCCTCAAAAAGGTAATGATCGTCGACTGAGCAGGGTCCCCAGGGGTCGGTGAGTTGAAAAATGCCATCGCAAGAATATAAAAGCAACTGGCATAAGAAACTTTGACTGCAATATCCAAAGGAGCCTGCCAAATCTGGTTCGAAGTCTCAACCCAATCCTCAATATCGGCCACACTGTTGCCCCTCATATGAAACAATGGTTCCGCGCGCCACAGTGAGAGAATCGCAAGGAGTAGCACCTCCCGGTCATTGAGCGGTTGAATAAACGCATGTTTAATTTTTGGGCGAGTGGTGGCTGGTTTCGGATCGCGATATGAATTTAATTCCATTTGGCGAAGACCAGATGACTGAAAAAGATTTAGAACAAGCCTAACAATTCCGTATGGGAAATGATTGACCTTGAATATGGCCCGCAGCCGTGGACACATCATGTCTATCAGATTATTCAACGGTTTTTGCCACTCGACGCGACTAGCCTAAAGATGCAATCAAACAAGCGCTTGCGATCTTTTGATTGGCATCTTACCTCCTGGACCAGAGTTAAGCAGGCGCGCACTGCACAGAGCTTGACGGCCTCTGAGCGCTCGGGCTTCACACAGACTTCGAAGAAATCAAGTGCATCCTTTTCTGGTAAGAAACGGAACATTGCAACCAGAGCTTCAGCATAAATAGCAACTTCCACATCGTCGGGCAGATCCCAGAATGATTTACGTGTAGAATTAAACGATGACAGGGCGGCCTATGTGAAAGATATAAAGATGTGCCACCTCGCCGATGAGTGATATTACCTGCCTTGACATCATGTGCTATATCGACAGCTATGATATGCAGAGGAGTGTCGGCGCTCACATAGGTGGCCGCACGACAAATGTCCAAAAGACAGACCAGCGCAATTTCGGACAGTTTAGTGTTTCCAACTGCATGTTTCATGACATCCTCCCCGAACTTCATTTCGTGCACCTGGAATATGAAGGATGGATCTTAATGGTCGGAAAGGAAAAAAAGAAAAGGTACACACCTTTCGGTGAGTTGCCGGAGCGCCGCTGAGCCTTATATGGAAGTCTGTCGCCAGCCTTTCAGAGATAGTATTCAAGATCGTCAACGTAGGCCAGTAAACTTTCTCCTCCCCGATCGGTTTCATTGAATACAACAAGTCGAATACACGCTCTGGAGCCCCTTCCAATTTACTCCTGATGTGAATGGCATCACCAAATTCCTGAGGAAACGTGGTAATCCAGCTCCATACGGCTGCCCGTAAAGGGGCAGCAATGGCAATTTGGGACTCCGGAGCCATGTTGACTAGTAAAGAAGATAGCTCTACGAAATGTTGGTATGAGGTAGCAGGTAACAGAAATGTAATTAAATCACCATTCAATAGCTGCACGAGGCGTTGCCTGTCTAAAGCGCAATACGCCATCAATTGCAAGTCAGTGATATCCGGATTCTTTGTAGTGCTGCTCGCAAGGAAGTGTATCTTCACTCGCAAGCGGTAATACACAATATGCCAATTCGACGCAGAAATTTGAAACACGATCCGGCCAACGTAATCTGTTATGAGATCATTGATAGGCGCCACGGACTTGACAAGAGATATGTGAGTCTTCTCATACGTAGCCTGCGTCGCAGGAACCTGTAACATCGAGTTCAAGCTGAGTTTGCCGGATCCAACAGAGTTGGAGGAGGGCTGATTTCGGAGTGTGGTATTTTGTGTGAAGGCATGTGACTGCTCTGATAGTTCCGAACTACCCTCCAAAGATGGAGTAGAGGACAAAGGACGGGAGTCAAAGTCTCGGAATGTAAGATCAGAGAAGCGTCCCGGTAATACGATAGGGTGCTCAGGTGGCGTAGACTGGCGCATAAGCATGACCATCACACTCAAAACATACTTTGCTCCGTTGTCGTCCAGTGGGATAGGATCCTGGAACCCAGATGTAATGGTGGAACTTCCCGAGGATGTGTGCCCATATGATCGAGTGGCCGACCCGGAGATAGAAGGAGAGTCCAGGATCGATTGGCTATGAGTTGACCTCGTACCGGACCTGGCATGGCTCCACCTGGAAGCTAACGCCATAGATAAAACCTTCAAAATGAGCAGTTGTGATTGCAGAACCTCAATCGAATGGAAACCAGATGGGTCGGTTTGCTGTTGGCAACGGATAAGCACCAGTCACCAGGAGAAAGAAGAGAAGCCAACTCACCTTCGCCAGTCGTTCTAGCAACTCGCTTAAAGCCCATGCGATGATGTCGAGGGAGTCGTATGATAGGTCAACCAGTGTCTCTATAATTCTCTGAATGACCGGGTCCGCTTCCAGGAGATCCAAAGAAAGACCTGAATTACAGGGTAGCTGAAATTTTCACATCAAAAGGTGCACAAAACGCGATATATAAAAAAGACGTACTTTGTTCTTTAGCCTGTTTACCAGCAGTTGTACAACCTTTTGTTGGGGTGTTTTTGAGCCACCCAGTGAAATGACCGAATGCTGTTGAGTGCTGGTCATACTGGTCATGCTGGTCAAAGCCTGATGTGTTTCATGGCTCTGATGTGCGCGTGGGGATTGTTGCAGAGAAGGTCCTGTGCTCGCTAGAGCGTGGTGTGAGTCGTTGCTCCTATGTGCGCGTGTGGAAGATGCTTGGATCGGCCCCGTCGAAGCAGAGGGGCGACGACCAGACATGGGTGGTGATGTGATCGCGTCGGTGACAACGACGGCGAAGAAATTTTAAGACGTTAGCTTGGCTCAAAAGTACGACAGTAGTAGTCTGCACAAGTTCACGTCTTAAAGGGTGTTTTGGGGAGAATAGGTTATGGAGAGAGATTAAAAGGGATCAGATTCTCGCGAGGCCTGTGATCCCTTCCAGGCGAAGCCTGATGCTGACAAATCAAATGCATCCGACGTCTTCGCCAATGTTACATTAGATTAAATTTACTAGTAATATACTGCGGAGCCTAAAGGTATAGCGCGGAAATTAAGTTATAAGCGTATCAGAAGGTGCACTCCTGCAAGAGACCCGACTGAGAACGGAATATTGTGAAGCCTCAAGCGACTGGCTCTATGTCAGCGATTCCGCCACACTTGAACATCAATATATGGCAGTAGGAGGGTAAAGGAGAAAAAGACTCCATCCGCCTCCATACGAGCCATACTGTACCACCAAAATTTTATAGTATACTTAAGCGGCCTACTGGGAGGCACATGCCAAGTCCCACGTTGACCACTTGCGTGTCATCATCTTGACTGATATAGCTTAACCACACCATCCTATTAGGAATGAGTCTGTTTATATATCGAAAGCGACGTGTACTTACGTCTGAAATCACTTAACCTATTATACTGGGAGAGAAGGAAAAGTTGTGTCAGTAGAAGTAATGCATAAGCAAGCGGACGTGCAGGCCAAAAGGATGTGCTGAAACATGACTTGCATTAGGTTGCAAGTCACTTGTATGAGAGCAGGCTCCATTTGTGATGATGGGTTTGGGACATTTAAAGATACCCCCTCTGAGGACACAAAGAACAATAGTCACATAAAAACCGAAGTAATCGCCATCGGATACATCCCTTGCGAGTTCCGTGACCACATACGTGCCATATAGGGTACTAAACGGGATGGTATTGGATGTCTTGCCGTGACAGAACAATGAGAGAGACACTGCGTCACATACCTGGAGTGTATATATGTGGAACTCAGCCTGACTCGTGGATAAATGATGCGAGTTGTTTCCCAGACAAGGAAGAGAGGAGACACGGTAATAAAAGAGGTATGTGCCACCGATAGCCGTGCGCAAGAAAATGGCCACTACGTCGTACATAGCCAGCGATGTTCTAGCGCAATATGAGCGGATTCACAACTCGATTTTGAGTGCGAATTGTTGAAGAGAGAAGTGCACAGCCACTGGACCCACAAGGATATACAAATCCCCTGCCCCTGATTGAACTTGATGCCTAAGATCCACAAAACGCTGCACTCGCAAGATGGTTGTCGCCAGACCTTACATTGTTCACCTATAGCGGCCTCTATCTACAGATTCCGGCCATAGCCGCAGAGGACAATGGCCTCATCCTAGGAGCGAACGCACTTAACAGCGCGGAGACATGTCAAGTTTGGACCTATCGTTATTGTGGACGTTGTCTAAATGACTTGATCTGAATAAGGAGGAACTTGTGCTGCGAGACTCTTTAAAGGCAGGTCGTAGGATGGGAGCGCGGGAAATGGAATATTAGCTTGATCCCTACTCCGCCAATTTGAAACTTGTTGTCGGTCTGCATTCTTATCCTTTCCACATCCACCATCGTCCTCCGTTGGCCCCAGTCCGCCATAAAATCCTCATCTTCTCGCTGTCGCCCTCCTGTTCTCTTTTGGTTGCTGTCTTGTCATTCGTCGTTTGCAAAATTGTTTTTTTGCTCGTTCCATCGCTAAATCATTTGCGCTATCTCATTTCTCTTGCTTCACGCTGCCCAGAGCTTTTTGTTGCCTTATCTAGAGAAAAAAAGACACAAGGAAGATAATCTTAATTTTTTTTTCCATACCACTTTCATTTTAGTGCTGCCATTGCTTCGTTGTCACAACTCCCCCCTCTCCTATCTCTTTCTCCCACCTCTTTCATCTAACAAATCTTCAGCCAGCAGGACACACCAATGTCACGCACCGACACACGTCAGTTTGATCACCCTCCAGGTCTCGGTGCCCTGCGTCATCGTGGCGACAATGGCCGAGATCAAGACAATTCCCCTTATTACGGCACAGCTATCTCTTCAGGAGATCGCAGACCATCGCATGGCAGTTTAAACTATCCAGAGTACTCAGATTTAAGACCACGATCCATTGCCAGGCAAGAACGGGAGTATGGATATGGGATGGATTTTGGAACAAACAATCACAATTTCAATCCACACTCGCCAATGCAGACCTCGACTCAAACCTTTTCTCCCTTCAACCATCACCACCACCATCGCTCCTCTCCCCCGCCTAACATCTCGCCTTCCTATCTTTCCTTATCTGCCGACGATAGAGACCACCACGTCTCCAGCAGAGCTTCCGTCACGAAGATCCCAACGCTGGTCAACAGCAACACTTCTAACCGTACAACGCTTTGTTGGTGTGAAATAGAACCCTGGATGGATGAAGAATACGTTAAGCAGGTCTGTAAATTGATGGGCTGGGACCCTCTGGACATAAAAGTATCCCGCCCTGCTCCAGACCCAGTAACTGGCCACCAGGCGAATAACCCCGGCTTTTGTTACTTGACCTTTCCATCTGCCGCACAAGCTGCTTCCGTTCTCGCCCAGGTTGCCAACAACAGTGGAGCCCTTGTCACTATGCCCAACTCGACCAAGCCGTTCGTACTGAACTGGGCGAATGCCGCACCGACGACCTCGCCGGCTCCAAGTTCACTTGTCCCGAACGTTCCGCCATCCTTGGGGGTTCCCCAACAATATCCAAAAGAATATAGCATATTCGTCGGAGATCTGGCGCCTGAAACCTCCAACTCTGACCTCGTGGCCGTCTTCCGTAATCCAGTATTGGGATTGCGGAATGACAGAGAGCCAAAATTCATCCGCCCTTTCACCAGTTGCAAGAGTGCTAAGATTATGTTGGACCCTGTGACTGGCGTGTCAAGAGGATATGGTTTTGTACGGTCCGTCTTGGTCGCTTTCTTGTCTACAATAGTCTTGACTTTTCTATCTCAGGTTTACGGACGAAGCTGATCAACAACGAGCGTTGATTGAAATGCATGGGCTTTATTGCCTGTCTCGACCTAGTACGTTTTGTCGACATACCATTAGCCCGCCGTTAAAACTGACTCATTATTAGTGCGTATCTCTCCGGCGACGGCTAAATACAAGGCACTGCCTACCAACCAACCTTTCGATCTAGCCCAGCAGGCACAATTCAATTCCAGCAGTCTAGACCAGCAATCACAACCTGTCACTGTTGCCCTACCTCTTCCCGACTCTACTCAGTCGAAAACCGCATCCGTCCCAATGACTTCCACAACATCAGCTACCTCTCTTGGCAACAACAACAACGGGGTTTCCAATTCGGGATCTGGGTCCTCCCTTGGGCAATCGAATTCCACGACCTCGTTTTCGAATTCCACGGCCTCATTGAGCTCGGGTTCCACCGGAACTAGTTTATCCTCTGCGAGTTACTCGCCAGAGGAAATGATGAATTTGCCTAACAACGTGCTTGTGCAAATCGCTCAACAATACGCGACTGGCGAAACGGCTCCCATTAAGGCTGGCAGCGCTTCGATCACACAGCAGCTTGTTCAGGATGCGGCAGGCAGGACGACTGGAGTAGGCGAGAGTGACGGAGGTTCGCGATACGTTATTTCGGAAGAGTCTTGGAAGCATCATGCCCAAGCTCGTGCGATATTGGGAAATCTCATGGGACCGAACGGCGAGCAGCTTACATCGACGGACCCGTACAACACAACCGTTTTTGTTGGTGGTCTCTCACCGCTGATATCAGAAGATACGCTCAGGACATTCTTCGCCCCGTTCGGCGACATCCATTACGTATGCTTGAAGCTTTCAAGCTTTTTTCAATTACTCACGGCTTCTCAGGTTAAAGTCCCAGTCGGAAAGCACTGCGGGTTTGTACAGTTCGTTAGGAAGGGCGATGCTGAACGCGCGATTCAGAAATTGCAAGGATTTCCGATCGGTGGGAGCAGGATTCGGTTGAGCTGGGGCCGCAGTCAATGTTCGTGATCTCTTTCATAGGTAGTTTGCACCGACTCATTGCTGCACTCTAGATAAAGCTGCTCAGGCGGCGGCACAGGCTGCGCAAGCCGCTGCATTCCAGTTTCCTGCAAACTCGGCCCCTGGAAGTTCAAATACGATGACCCAGGAGCAAGCGATTCAGCTCCTTCAAAAACTCAACATGCGAGGTTATCTTGATAATCCTCCTAGCGCTCTCACTGATTTCCACTATCCTGGTATCACCTATTCTACCGGGTACCCGGTTGAAGGTCACGATGCATTTGGTAGTAAGCACGACCATCTTATGCCTCACGACCCTTATCCAATGAACGGGCTCCTTCGAAATGAACCTCCACGTCCATTTAACTCCTTTCAGCCGTTCTCGCCTGACCCTATCCCCTCTCTTCCAGATTTGAAACATCGGGAGTCGTTCTCACGTCTGGATATGCTTTCACATCCTTCGAAAGCTTACGCTCCAGGTTTCTACTCCCAGGTGCAGGACTCAAAGGTCAATACCGAATTTAATGCTACCAATCAGGCCTCTCCTACAGCTACACGTCCATCGAGCGCTACCCGCTTCAATTTCTTGGACGGCTCAAGTTCATTTGGAGCCGAGCGTCTCCCTGGAAGGTCGGAAGCGATAATTTCACGCCCATCTTCTTCTCAGATGGGTCTGACGTCCGAGCGAGCGAATCGGGATGGTGACCCGTTGCAAGATTTAAATGGCACTCTTGCAAGTCTAGATTTGGATCGTCCGTGGAGGTCTACGCCCGAAAGTTCCAGCAGTAACACACCTCCGGTGCAGTTCAAAACTGCCAATGGGATCACTTCTTCACCACCCAAATAGGCCCCATGATCCCATACATCTCGTTTCCATTCTAGGGTGATATTTAAGTCGTTTGCCTTCCTACATCTCTTTCACTCCTTACACCATATCTATTGTTGATAGGGATTAGCGCATGGATTCGTTTACATATTGTATGATTCTTTTATCCGCCTTCTATCACTTGTCTCTCTCACAAATTCCTATGGAACGTATATGCCATGCCTAGACGCCTACAACACTTAAGTTGTCGTCGCCATTAGCTTACATCCTGTCCCACATGCGCCCTTGTACTGTACCACACCTCCCCTGAACATTGTTATCATCTTTGTCTCTATCTGTCTTTTTGTTCCTACCTATCCATTTTCTTGTTTTGTCTCCAAGTTCCCTTTCCCTTTTTGTCTCCTTTGTTACGGTCACCGTAATCACCTGTACATGATACAGCTCAGCTATTTTCAGAAACGAATACAATTTTGTATCTTGTTTCTGCATGACACCAGGAGCAATACAGTTAGTATCTAGGAAGAAAGCTAAGCAATATGAATTTTCATTTTCGTCTCTCTGATTACAGCCACCTCCGCAAAAATTAATGTATTGCTTCGGCTGTTGTGGGGTTATGCCCTTAGCGACACACGCAGGTCCTGCCACGATGATACAACTATGCCATAAGAGTAAATAATAACTTACATGCACACCTCACCAACTTGAGCCCCCCAACCCTACCTCGAAGCATGAAAGCCGAGCTGAACCCTCAAGCTTTTCAGCAGAGTTACTTCAGTCTCCTGTTGGCGTGGTTACTCATATTCACAGCAAAGTGGTTTGAATGCGCTCTCGACACATGCATCGGCAAAGTGACAATAGCTCGTATCCCTACTGCAACTTGAAGCTTCTGACATGCAAAAAAACTGCACCCCGTCCACATACAACCCTGCTGCTGGAAGTTCAGGGATCGCTGGTATCCCTGATGCATCTTGTAGACTAGTCGAATTCCATATACATTTACACTAATATCTGTCCCTCACCCCCGTCGCATGGCCCTTGGACTTCTCATGCCAATAAACCCACGCTACTGGTCGAAATCGGAATTGGGCAGGCTGGTTACCCTGTAATGACTCTGACATATGTATAGCTCTTTTTAAAATATCTTATGTCTGGCTCCCGCCTAACCCCCATTCTCTTTCGTTCACTTAACTGGCTATCATGCCGGATCAACCGATATCTGACTGGGATTCGGCCTTCTTGCAGGAGTTTTCTTTGACTCGGTAATAATTTTCAACCACTTTGTTGGCATCTGCTCATAATTCGGGGTTACCACTTTGCACATAGCTATTTCGCCAGCGCCGGGTGCGCACTTGTCTTATGGGACTGGTTTATCACACTGGAGGACGAGGTAATGCAAACTTTTTATAATCGGATCCGACGACAATCCCTTTTTGTGCGTAAAAGAGAATAACCAACTGGGTTGTTGAATCTATTGGCAGGTCACTCACATATGGCCTTCAAAATGGACAATGATCAAAGTGATATTCCTCATGAACCGCTATGTAAATATAGTCCTCCAACCAGTGCTCGCCATTCATTTGGCTGGTTTCTATCCGGCCCGATCGCTCAATGTACGAAATGTTCGCTCTATTTTTGTCTCCCAAAATTATGTTTCTCAAAACTTGATGCTCTGTGCTTTTAGACATGTCGATTTTACATATTTTTCTACGGGACGATAGTTTTTCTGTCTTCTGCGTCGATACATGGTTTGGTTAGCCTAAGGATACTGGATCCTATTTCTCATCACCTCTTTGAACAGTACTTGTCGTGCTTAGGACGTGGGTGATCTGGGACCGGCGTCCATGGGTAACTGGTTTTTTGGCCACGATATACTTATCATACGTGACGACCTCCGCCCTGATGATGATATACTCATTCACGAATTATGACGGTATGCCTTGCAAATGCTGTCAAATAACCAGCTGATACTAACCGCTTTGCTACGTGCACAAAGTTGCAAACATCCTCAGAGTCGATGGAGTTTGTCTTTCATTAGTTAAACGTGAGTCATTCTCCCGGCATACAACGCTTTTGACGTTGCGATATATGCACACCCCTAGCACGAGGCGTATGTTCACCATCTGTCGCATTCTGATATTAATCAACATTCGACGCCGTAGGCTATCATGTGGATGACGAGGTAACCATTCAGATTCATCGCTAAAGTAAACCACCAGCTGAGCACCCTCTTCCCCCCTTTAGTTTACTGTTGGAGTATGCCATTTTTGTTCTTGTGATTGGCCATATCTGGCTTTATCATCGAGCGACGACGCCCGCTTTACGAAAGCTTTTCAGGATTCGCACCAAGATTTATAAAGCAGGTACTAAATTCTTGTAAATTGCTATACTTATGGAGATCGCTGATTCAATTAGCAATATTGTTCATTTCGGTAAGGAAGGGCTCTGTGGCGTTGTTTGCACACAGCTAACAAACGTTTGCAGTATACTTCTTTGTCTTATTCATTCAACATTGTATTATGGTGTGCCCCTTTGCTCTCGAATCCCAAGCATATAGACTTACCACTAATCAGGTCCAAATACGGCCTGGTGCGTGGTGTCGTTGTCGTCGCCGCATCCCGCCAGCCACTGACCAAAATCTACAGCGGCCTTTCAACATCTTAGCCGTAACGTAAAAGTCATTCGCCTTTCCTCCCATCTCGACACTGACAGGGCGAGCATGTTCTAGGTTTATATATTGCTTAACCAACCTCGTAGGACAACGCTTCGTCCTCGATCTCCGTCGCTTGAACAAGGAGAGGCTCAACGCTTCGCAACTGCCGTTAGATCGATTATCAGAAATTGTTCTTCCACGAAGTCTTAGTCCAGCAGTTGGAGCCCGCTCTCCGAGTGTCGGACGTGGAGGCTCAACAAATTTGACTGGATTGGCTATGGTGTAAATTATGTACAGCCGCTTCCGTTTTTTTTTTAACTAATTAAACGAGCTTCCGTCCCAATTTCCAAAATATTTATGCTGTAAATTCATGGACTCAATTGCATTATTGTGAGAGAGCAGAGTGGGTCCAATCAGCCAATCTAAGCAAGCTTATTTCGAGTTAATTAAATGAATTTGACCAACGCCACAGGCACGTCATACAATGATACAAGTTGGTAAATAAAGTTGGGACTGGTGCGGTTCTAAGTTTGATTAATACTCACTTGTTCAAGGAGCCCGGCCTTAGTAACACTTTCCCTTGCGTCGTCATGCCAATGGGTAAGAGCAACCGTACCGAACATCGGGGGTCACCCAGCTGACGACATGATCGACAGCGCAGGGTCGGGGTTCTAGATCGTTCATTTATGTCTACGTAAGACTTTTATTGTGTTTCTCAAGCACGAGCTATCCTGAACAAGCCGCTAAGAAAATTCCGGGAACATATTTATTTATTCATTCAACGTAACAGTACACCCAATTCGGTAAGTATTACATTTTCTTCAGGCTTTATAGCAAGGTGGGTTCTCATTGGGTGTCATCTGAAGATTAAGCGATACCGAAGAGGACTCTGCAGGGGATGTGTAGGTCGCTGGGAAAAAAAAAAGGAAAGAAGGTCGCATGACTCAATATCCAAAGAGGAATAGAAAGTCAATACTCACGCAGCCCTTCTTCCTCTTCGGCACCCTGCCGCTTCATATAAATCGCCCTCTCTCGCGTCTTTTCAACCAAGCTGACAAATTCAAACATGGCACGATCTTTAAACCGAACCTCGGCGTTCGTTCCATCTGTGAGGCCGCCTCCTGGAGAAGGCTTGATATCGAGTGAAAGGAAATTAGCGCCGAACGTAGGTTGGTGAAAGCTTGTTGAGAGGACGGATTCAAGTGGGACTGAGAGGGAATCGAAAGGAGCGTTCGATACTCCTGTGAATACCAGCTACTCGGGTAAGGATGATGATCAGTTTTGCAAGGAGAGGAAGATGGGATGCAAAAGAATACAGAAGGGGGAGGGACGGAGAGTTAACAGGCGGGTCAAGAGCTCAAGAGGGTAATAACCGCACTCGTTGATCAGTAAGCCAGATCCTGCCTAGAGCTTTAAGCTTCTTGCCACCACCAGAGCCACCAGCGGTTGAGCTACCAGTGGGTATTGTATCTGGAATGTTTAGAGAAAGCTCTACTCCGTTGTCAATTGAAGTGATGGTCATCTCGTGTGGGAGGGGAATAGGTGTGCGGGTTGGGCTAAGCATCGTCCAGTTTAGTGCCATTTGTCTAGTATGTTGTAAAGCCCAAGTGTGTGGTTAGGTAGTAACGGTGAGGCTGTGATGGTCAAGTTATCAGTCACGTGTCGTGTATCGAGCACAAAGGTGCTTTCTCTTACTTCTTACTTGTTTGTACAATAAAATGTGAAATGGTTAGATTCTACTTGTGTATAGTAAAGCGACCTTTGAAATGCGCTGCCATTTAAAAAATTGTCAAAAGTAAGTACTCTACTGGGCCCTTCTTCATAACCACGTCTTCAGGCATCATCACGTGGATTACATTCTTCATGCTCTCCAGCTATCTCCGATACGCAAGGCTCTCGCCACTGGCAACGCTATCATATAGACGCCAGCTTAATTTAAACAACGCACGTCAAATACACCTCAGCACAGCGCGGCGTAATAGCTCATTCACCAACATACTCGCGGACGATAACCCTCCAGCCGTACAAGTCAAATCCATCTCAGACCAAGGAATAGAGCTGCTCGATGGGCTTATGATTCCGTCAGCATGTATTTTCTTGGAAGGAAAAGTATTCTTGTGGGATGTCCCCAGCACGCTTTGGGCTGGGTGGGGAAAGGAGCACTTTGAGATCTTTGAGACGGTTATACCAAAACCAGGTAAAATACTAAAAACAAATCTCATTTCAGGAAAAGACCCTAATACAGACACAGAAATATTACTTTTGGGTACAGGGAAGACTATATCACAATCTCCGTCATTTCTTCGGGCTCATTTGAATCAGATGGGCATTCAGGTCGACGTCATGGACACCGTGCGTTTAA
>CEMU01569728.1:15658-41128 GCA_900068965.1 Calocybe gambosa | reverse complement strand
GTCTCTTCTCTGCCTCCGGTCTGTAGTAAACATCCCATGGGTTTGGTTCGACAGAAAACATGAGTATTTTGTTGCCTACGACATGCCAGCAAGAAAAGTAAACCGACATTGCTAACCGAACAAGACACCCAAGAATCCGCAAGCTTGTAACACCTAGCACATCGGGAGATCTAGTAGAATGAGACTAAGCTTGAGGCCCAACAAGGCGGCCAGCATACATGTTCTGCGTTCGATTTAAGTCAAAGATTTGCATAGACAAGAAAAGTGTTGCAGAGAACGCAACGTTATCGAGTTATCGCCCGTCGAAAAAGTCGTATAGCTGCGTCACCTCAGATCACATTCGCAATCCGTTCGCTGAGGTGTAGATCGAGACCTAGAATTTTGCTTTCACTGGATACGAAACAGATTGAGCTTACCAGTGGCTCCGGCCTAACAAAGCTCTGACAATGCACACGAGTTTCCGCAGAATCGAGTCGGTCAGATAATTGTGCGCCAGTTCTTGGTAAGGGAGCTTTGTATCGTCCTTTGTTGTGTATAAGCTGTCGCCGCGATCCACGAGAACAAGACTGCCACCGAACCCAAACCTACCAGTGACAGCATGGAAGACTGACGTCAAGATCAGCTGTTTCCAGCGAACGACTAAGAACTTCATACCTATCGTAGTCTTTTCAACTTGCGCTACCCTTCCCAAGTTCGTTGGCTGGAGCTTGAAGGCTATTTGGAGATGAGTGGTTCACCTAGAATGTTGAGGTCAACGATGTTGCTTGATTAGAAAGGCACATACTTTACCCCTAAGCATCACAAGCGGGCATTGATTGAAGATGACCGATAGGCAGTTCTGCTAAGTGGAGACAACGCTGGAAGTTTGCTGTTGAAACAATGGGCACAGCGGTGAAGAGACGAAGGATACGTGGGAATATCTCAACCAACTCCTCTCTGTTGATGATCCCGCTTTGGATGGACTCAAACCTAGAAGCATTGATTAGAACAAGGCGCGCACTCACCACCGCACCATAGAACCACACGCATAGCTCCAATGTTTTCCGCAACTCCCGAACATCCAGCCGAGAGAGTCAGCGGTCATCGACTGCACATGTAGCCACCACATCAGCGCTCTCTAGCACTAGAATACGCCCGACTCTTGAGTTCGTACCGATTATCTCACCTAAAAATCACCGAACACTTGTCGACCATCAGCCCTTTCAAAATGCCATCCAACCGTAAATTATTCCCCAAGCATTTGTTGCAAAAGTTACGTGGCCTCCTTTGTCTGGAGTAATGCACTGACAATCGAAGACATTGGAGATAACGACTCAAAGTTCGGGCTGACGTCGAACGGACACATCTGTTAATAGGACCTGTACTAGTATACATTTATTTACCGACCTAGTTGTAGTGTTCCTCGCTAGATGTAAAGAGAGACTTCATCTAGTGACCGTCATTGTCCCCGGCGGCAGAGAGCTGGAATTAAGGTATTACTTCATGCATTATAGAATTAAGTGATCAGTGGCGAGCGCTACTCTGTAGAATGGCATCAAGAAAAGAGATTGTATGATGGAGAAACTTAACTCGCACTATCATGCTTCTGGTAGACCTTTGGCACGCTCGAGCTGCACGAAAGGCATGACCTTGTGCTGAGGCTTCGGCCACGGCCACTGAGGATGGAACATGACTGATTACGCTCCTGGCTCCTCTGCCATTCTCGGAGTCCGACGCCAAAACGAGTAGCCGTTCACTCAAACGTAAGATGGTTTCCCTCGTCATAGGCAAACGGAGCTACCATGGTAGTGCTCGTCACCGACTATCGCTTTCTTATACGATACACGATGGAGAGGGCCAGAAACGCAATTGGGCATGTCGTAGTAGCCACCGAACCACCTATTATGGCGCCGCCTAGTGTTTCCTTCAGCGGACGGCCGGACTACGTTACCTCCGCTTCGGTTTGATGAGCGGAAGAGGACGTATGTTGGCGTGATACTGGTCGCTTCATTATTGCGGACCTTGATACAACTTACCGCCAAATAGAAAAATGGCGGAAGTCGAGGTGTAAACGTCCAAGAAGGTTTCCATCACTATACCCAAGAAAGGCAGGAGATGGGGGAGGAAGGAGTTTGAGCGCATGGATAGCCTGTGGGAAGAGCCAAGGAATGCTACGAATATGCTGAAATGTGATGTAATGCAAGTATGAGAAAGACAAGCGAATGCCAAGGCCAAACTCCAGCCTGAGTATGCAGTAGGCTGGAGCAATGGGTTTTAATAGACAGATCAACACGTCAAGCTCAGAACGTGTGCATAGCTTATGATGATCAGAGCTCTGATTGACTCCGTGCCAAAATATAGCCGAGTGACAAACATACGAGTGTCCAAATCATCATAGTTTACTTCTGAGAGTGTCGAATCGCGCGCCAATTTACAGATGCGTACAGTCTTTTGTGATGGGATTCAAGTGGGATCCAGCGGCCCAAGTCCAAACATGTGGCCACCACAGCGGGTGCTATAAGACATGTCGAGTCTCGAAACGCAGCACAGTAGTTTGGCTCTTGAGTCGTAAGGCTTTAGCTCCATTCATTTCACTTCAAATCAAAACACAGACTTACTGCTTAAGACAGCTGCTCATCGACAGGACGTTAATCGGCCGCACGTTTCCCAGCCCTCTCAAACAAGTGATGCCACTGACGTAAGAGTGACTTAGGCCTCTGACGTGTTGGAATCACCTTTCACCTTTCGTGGATTGGCCGATTTGTTGCAAAGTTATCTTGGATGTTCTGCTTGATCTTGCGAAATGGTAAAGAGGAACTACACCTGCCATTTCTTCCTGCGGCGTATGAAACTGCTAGAAGATCGGATTGTCCAATGGTGTCTGGGCCTTACAAAATCTGGTGACTAGTTACATATCAAGCGAGTGTTACTCTAGCGAATGGCATGAGAAAAGGAGGTCGTATTATTGAGCGATTCACCTAGTACCATCATGCTTCCGGTAAATCTTCGGTACAGCCACGTTACGCGGCTCTAGCTGTACAAAAGGTGTGACTTGGGCTGAGGCCCCGGCCACCGAAGACAACGATGGGGTGCGGCTGTTTACGCTCCTGGTTCCTCTGCCGTTCTCAGAGTAGAGAGGAGGAGGCGTCGCATCACTCAACGGGATTCTGGCCGCTCCTCGTCTCGCCTCCAAAGTAAGAAGCCGTTCACTCATTTGTAGAATGGTTTCCCTCAGCTGAGCATCTGTACTTTCCATATTACCCTCTGAGAGCTCCGATGCACCGCCAACAGATGCTTGGGACGATACGACGGGTTGCGATGGTATGAGTAGACGGGGGGGAGCGGTCAACCTCTCTGCCTGGGCGTCTATGAGGAGATAGAAAATATCAGTTGTAGATTACAATTGATATTATCTGTTCCTAACCACTCCTAACGGCAGTCTGGCCATAGCTGTCATCAAATGAAGCTACCACGGCGGAATTTGTCGTCCGCCGTTGCGTTCTCCTACGGTAGAGAATGAAGAGAGCTAATAGTACAATCAAACATGTGGTAGCAGCCACCGAACCACCTATTATCGCACCGACTGGTGTCTTTTTGTGCGAACTGTCGGACGGCGTTACCTCCGTTTCGGTTGGACGAACCGAAGAGGATGTCGGTGTGATATTTGTCGCGTTATTCGTAAGCGTTGGATCTGGTAACTCATTAGGGACAACTCTTTGCATAGAATACCTGGCTAACCGGTTGCAATGCTAGTAGGAGTGACACGAGATCCATCGCTTCTTATATAAATCGATCATGCCGAATATAATGATCAATCAGTGTAGAAAACTTACGGCGGTGGAGTTCCAAGGGAAGCCAGTGGCACAGGGGGTGTCCCTGTTGCTGCGTCGACTGCCACCAGTACAAAGGGTGCACTATCCATAACCTCATCTGTTCTGGTGTGAATTGTCATTAATCTGCTTGATAATGAATATCGGCCAAGGATCACTTGCATTTCATTTCTAGCCTCCACAGTACATGGAATGCTAAGAGGTTCTTTAATCATGTAGAAGGTAGGAAAGAGAAAAGTAGTCCCAAACCTGATGTTCAAGTTGAAACCACCAGGCAGCGCCAAGAACTTCTGTCCATCGGACGTAGTCACATTGGTCCGCATTGTGGTAGGGGAATTGAAGCAATTTGCCGCCATATAATAAAATGGCGGATCTTGAGGTGTAAACGTCCAAGAAAGTTTTACCACTGTACCAAGAAAGACGGGAGACGGGGGAGGAAGGAATTTAAATGCATAAATAGTCTTTAGAAAGAGACAAAGAATGCTACGAATATGTTCAAGTGAGGCGTATCGCAAGTCCAAGGATGCGCTTACAGAGGTTGGCTAAGTATCCAGGCCGGTCTTGGCAGCATCGAACGAGGATCATTAAGCAGCGCAAGTTTTTCTCCACTACGCTATTTAGAAGGATAGAACGGTGTATTTATTTGACCTGATCTAAACGCATCGAGCTCAAGATGTCTGCGAAGTGTTGATGATAACCTGTTTCTGCCAGATGATTCCCAAGCTATGAGCGCATGGTAGACACGTAGCTGACAGAAAAGTGTGAGTATTCGGACCAAACATGCCAGCATCATTTACACTTTACCAAACCTGTGATGAAAGTGTCGAATAGCGTGTCAATCTAAATATGGTAAGGTACGTACAGCTTATCTATGCAGGAGTCAGCGATGAGTCGAGCAGGCTCGCCACCATGTTGATCAGTAGTATCTAGGTGATTTAGTTTGCTTGCTATAAGCCCTGAAAAGGGATAAAAATTAGCTCATCTGAGAATGGGCTTACCGCTAACCCAGATGTTCCATGTCAAAAGCGGCAATCCGGAAGCTGCCGGCTCGTGTTACGATTGATAGACTTCAATTCAACATCACAGTACTGTACTTGTAAGCTCAGGGTGCCTCTGAATCACTTGATTTCCGCTTTTGTAACATTTCAAACAGAGGCGTACGAACATAAGAAAGAACTCTTCTTTCCATTGTATACATTATTCTGTACGCCTCCTGCTAGCTTTAGACAAGACTTGGTTGCGTGGCTCAAGCAGTATGAACGGCGTAATATCTGCCGCTGCCGTAGGGCCATTTACTACTGTGCCTCTGCCATTCTCAGGCTCCGAGTAGTAGTCGGGAGGCTGAACATCATCCATCCACCCTCCTGAGCTCCCAGCCACGTTTGAGTTTTGTTCTGCCTCTAACACATGCAGGCGTCCACTCATTTCCCATACAAGATTCCTCAGCCGGTTTGCTGTGTTGTCCGATCCCGGCTCCGAAGTACTAGTTACCCCGTAGCTCTGCCTGACAGACGCCCCGGAGGTTATGCTTGACCCCGCTGGCACCACTGCAGAGGGGACAACTAATTCTGTCGATCCGCGCCTTTTCCTGCGGTAAATGATAAAAAGAGCCGGAAGAAGGATCAGGAGTGTCACAGCGGCCAAAGAACTACCTATCATGGCGCCAATTGGAAGAGTTTTATTTTGTGTCTGGGCAGAAGGCTGTGGTGGGACGCCAGTTTCTGTTGGGTTCGTCAAGGTGGCCGTTTTATCCGAACTTGATTTAAGACTTGAGGGTACGACAGGGCCTAGTAAACTTTATGAGACGACGAATTACAAATATAAATAGGTTAGCCGACTAGCTGTGATGCTGACGGTATTGTGTAGAGATCCTGTGGGACTATGAAAAAGGATGGATTACGCGCGGCACCTAACCTAGGAAGAAAGGCTTACTGGGTCGGTGAACCTGACTGGCTTCCAACGGACACAGAGAGCGTCAAGGTCGGCCCTGCACCTTGTATGATTAATGTAAATGGAGAGGTAGCGATCACATTGGTTAACCTGTTGCAATTATTATCAGGCGGCGTATCTAGTAAGGTACACTAGCAAGGACATCTCTTACTGGGGGTCTATAGCTTCGACATTACACTGAATGCTATGGAAATAGCTCAGCAGCAGTGGAGATAGGTGCGTAACAAGTCGCAAAAAACCTTAAATCGAAGAGTTGTCCACGAGGCAAAGTAACAAGCCCTTGTCCGTCGGATGTAGTTACATTGACTGGCGCCGTGGGAGGTAAAGGGAGACATCGTACATCCAGTTTGAAGAATGGTGGATCTTCAGGTGTGAATGTCCAATAAAACTTCACAACCGTCCCAAGAGAGACGGGATCGGGGGTTGGAAGGAATGTGAGTGCATAGCTAGCTTGTGTACAAAGGCAAAGGACCCTACGAATATGTTGAAAATATCTCGTATAATCCGGAGAAACAAACTTACAGAATTTGAGTCGGAAACCAGGCCAATCTCTGCAGCTGCATGAAGAAAGGGGCTCTCCCGAGTAATGTTCTCTTGTTATTTTGTTCAGCATTTCAATCCATGTGCGTGTGACTCATGTCAATGATGATCTGTACGAAAGTTCGACGGTTGACTGTTTCTTGATTTATTGGAACTTGGTTCTAAGCCTTGTGAGAACGGCGCCTCGGTTTTCGAATGTTATAATAGGAAGATGATATTGATATGTCATACCACATCAAAAATGATATTCGTGGAAGAACTGAGGCTATACCTGCCCGTGAGCTTGCTATGCGGCTTCTTTGTAACCAGACGTAGAGACGAGGCGGATGCGGGTAGATCATTCGTTTACATTGCTATTATTGGGTATTTGGCGTTCCGCAGTGGGCACTATACTACGCTTTCGGTATGCCGTTCGAATCAGTTTTAAAAAGGGATTCCATGTGCTGAAGCTCATTCCTGAGACGACTCAGCAAGAACGTCCATATTCCTACTTCTCTGATCCCTTGTAATTCTGTAGTCGTCATGTATTTAGAGGGCAGCTCTTTTGTTGAGAAACTAAAGCATTTACACAGGTCGTACACCCTCTCGCGCTTTTTGTTGTGCTTCCAAAACGAGGATACGTTCGCCCATTCGTTGTATAAACTCCTTTAGCTGTGGCTCCGTACTTCTTGAAATGATCTCCGGAGAGATTGTCGTATAGCTTTCCGCGTAGGTAACGGACGGAGGGGCTCTATTATTTGGCTGTGATGTGACGTCTGCTAGCCAACCTAAATAAATAGATATCAGCTGAGGAGCACATTATTAGATGCTCACACACCAGATCCAACAACAGGATCTACGAGTCTTGAATGTTTTTTTTGTTTGCGATAGTAAATGACGAGAAGTAGTAGCAAAACCAATAATGTCAAACCGCCCAATACAGCTCCTACGATAGCTCCAACCGGTACCTCCAGCCGTGCATGAGTAGTTGCCGGTACGCTTGTTTCGGACTGAGAAGCTATTGCAGCGCTGACCGAAATAGGCATAGTAACCGAACCCGTGGGATTGAGTTTTGAGGTAGGACCCACAGTCGTAGATGCTTGATCTGGTTTATAAATATGTCAATATGACGGCTCACATAGATGAGCGATCTGCCTGACCGCCTGTGATGCCGGAAGCGCTAGTCAGAGATCCCGTTGTTCTGAAAAATTATTGACATGCGCTGAATCTAACCCAGGACAAATGTCTTACTGCGTCGATGAATTCGAGAGAGATGATGATGCTGGCGCGTCCTTGAAAATCAACGTAAAGGGTGCAGTAGTAATTATCTTGTCAGTTCTGTTAAAATTTGTCATCAGTCAGTCAGCGAAGAACACAACACTTACTTTATGTCTTTAGCCTCGAGCGTACATGGAATGCTAGGAACAGCTCAGCAAAAATATAAATAGCTAGGAAAAGAGGAGATCATTTACCCAATATCAAAGGAGAATCCGCTAGGCAGAGATATAACCTTTTGCCCAGCAGACGTGGTCACGTTGACCGATGGCATAGTGGGGAAACTGAAACAATTTGCGCCCAATTTGAAAACTTGTGGATCCTTAGAGGTGAAATTCCAAGCAATCTTCACCACGGTACCGAGAAAGACAGGTGAGGTAGGTGGAATGAGTGTGAGTCCATGGCTAGCCTGCAGGCAGAGACAAAGGATTCTTTGAATCTAGTCAGATTTGTCATATCAGTATTCGACGGGACGACCTACAGAGAAAACCAGGCGAATCGTGGTGGCATGGAAAGAGTTCGCTGGAGGCATTGAAAAACCTCCCATGGTATTTAGAGGGCCGTGTGTTGCAGCAAACACTGATCGATATGTCGAGTGCACAATTCTGATGATCAGATTACGATGATCTTCACAAATTTCCCAGAAGCCGCCTATTTCCCGGGTGGTTAAATTGTCGTATATACATTATATTGCTAAACAAACGTCAAAGATGCCTTTAGCGTGTGTGTGTCAGAGTAGGAGATTTTATAACGGACAAACGTACGAGGAGTGATCACAACTTCTGCAAGTTACCGTTGCTATTCTATACTTTTCCCATCACGTCGCGCGTCAATCTATGGGAGTTTCACTATGTTATAGCTTTTGATGCGGGTTTAGGAGGTGTACGTGATATGGATCCCGATAGTATATGGCCAACATTCCACCCTCTCTGGTTTTATCGTTGAGTTCAGAGAAAGATATTTTGCGATTAGTGTATTCTAAGGCTTTGAAACTGGGAACATACAAAGATCATAATCAGTCGTCAACAAACTTGAAGTAATTGAACGCTATCACATGTGTGATCAATGCCAGGTCACACCTGTCATTCCGTGATTGCTGTTCTTCGAGCCCTACTAGTATATAATTCATTGCTCCCAGTCTACCTTATAATTGAAACTTGCAAAGCAGAAACTCTGTGATAGCCCTGCATGAATGCTGTCAGGTCTCCTCATGCTTCCACTCCATACCGTTTCTCTCTCGCTGTCAGATAACAATATTGGCTACATCTGGGTCTCGTTAACAATCCTGCACGGAAGTCATTGGGCTGAACCTTAATTGCTGTAATTGTTCTGTCGTCCAGCTGACTGTGGTCGACTTTACTCCGAGTTGTGAAGAATATCCGATTCTCGCTTCCCATTTCCATGGACTTGGCAATGCCCCCGCCTCAATCATTTATGCTATGCTTTGAGGCCTTGTACCTAGTTGCTGTGCTATGATTTATATGGGCTTCAGTTACGAGATATCCCTCATCTCAACTGTGATCCTCTATGCCCAACGGGACAGCTACCATTGTCGGTGTTTTGCCGTGTACCAACTGCCGCCTGGCAAATACTACAGAGGCTCGAGTCTACGTGTACGACGCCGACGTCTTTCTTGGTATCGACGACAACGGAATACATCAGACTGCACTCGCGTACCTGTACTATTTCCTCCCAGTGGGGATTCGTACACCCCCACGCGACGACAAGCCCTATTATATAAGTGGAAAGATTATTTCTATCGAAGTTCCCAATAGGCGTGCGGATAATGACTACGATCTGATAATAGAGGCTCAAACCGTATGACTTCTTACTAACGCTCAGATACACTGCTAATTAATCCCACATTCCTTGACGTAGATGTACCCAGTCGAATATACCATACCAATCCAACCTACGGTTGTTGTTGGTGGCACAGTACATATATTTCGCTCATCCAATCCCCTATCATCCTGACCATTAACAGGTTGCCAAAGTATCTGGGCATCTTCGCTTCCAGATCAATATTGACCAATGGGTATCGGTGCTGGGTTCTAGTCAGAACGCTTCCTTTGAGGTTTCAAGTCAGCGTGAAAATCTTCGTTTTGAGAACCATGACATCAGGTCGGGCGCTCGCTGTGTGTTGACTGGAGTCATTTCGGGCGAGTCATCTCTTTCGGCCTCCGATGAAACTACCAAACGCATACCTTTTGAGTTCTACGACTATAATTATATCAGCACCTTGCCAATCTAGTCTTCAAACCCACCAAGGTTAGTCTGCTATTTTAATCACTCAGCTTTGAATTCCTGATAGTTATTCGCTAGGTGAAAGTTACAAAAGCTCTATACGTCGATGTATATATGACCTTGCCTCACCGCAGTGCCATTCACATATTTATACCTCTCATTTGGTCGCTTGAGATAGAAATAACGAGGAAGAGCAGGAAAATCAATAATACTATACCACTGAATACATCTCCTACAGCTTCAACTATTGATCAGATATTTGTGGCTCTGAAAAGAAAACTGACAAATGCTGAATCTAACCTAACTTGGTTGAGAGAGACATTGCAATCTTGAAAATCGATATAAAGGACACAATAGCAGGTCCAATGACTCTCTTGACATCTGTCAATTGTTGATTAAGCGATGTCATAGACGCATGTCTTACTTTAGATCGAACGTGCATCGATACAGCTGAGTAGAACTTAGAATCGACGGACAAAGATAGGGAGACCGGGCAAATTGTGGCTGCATAGAAATCAGTTTGCTGGAGGCATAGAGACCCCCAATGCTATTTAGAGGCAGCAAGAGCTGGAACAATACGGGTGCACAATTGCTTAGGGTGTCGAATTGCTATCTAGACAACATTATAGTGCTAAGGAAGTGTACAAGAGGCCCTCAGCGCGTGTGTTGAGGTGGTATTTCATAGCAGACAATCATACTGACCACAAATTTGGCCAAGTTACCGTTGCTACTCGATACCTATCCCTTAAGCATGTCGTGTGTCAACTAGAAGCTCCATTATGCTATAGCTTTTCAAAAACACTTCGACCCGCTCTGCCTCTTGGTGCGTTTAGAGTCGGCTGTATAAGTCTAGAGGGAGATAACAGTGAGGATTAGACACTATCAGGGTTTTGAATCAACAAAGATCATGATGGGTTACATGATCGACATTTCCCAGTCCGATATGATCCGGTTGTGAACTTTAAACCAGTTACACTATGATACTTGATCTCCGCGCAGCCAACACCAATCTATAACTATCGAATACTACTCTCGTCGTAACTTCGAACCGTGTTCATCGAAATTGATGCTCAAAACTATGAGCAAAGCTCGCTCGCAGTTAAGCGGAAACAGCCTGAATGTCAGAACGTTGCTAGGTTTCTGCATCGCTTTCATTTAGCATCACCACTACCGAGCTCAACCCATGTGGGTCGCATCGCATTTGAATCCTGAGCCTGTAATTGCTGTGGATGTTCAATACAGTAACTTTCAATCAGTCGGTCGACTCCCGCCTCTCGTCTCCATGGACTTGGCGTGTACAGCCATACGCCCCCCCCCTTCCCTATCATTTATGCCACACTACCCTAGCCGTCATCCTATGATTTATATGGGGGGTGCAGCTCCGCGAGTTTGCCTCATCTCAAACTCTTATCCACTACTATGCCCAACGGGACAGCTACCATTGTCGGCATATTGCCGTGTAGAAATGGTCGCCGTGCAAATACTGCAAAGGCGAGAGTTTACGCTTATGACGCCGACGTCTTTCTTGCTGTCGACAAAGACGGAACGCATCAAACTGCGCTCGCATATCTGTACTATTTTCTCCCAGTGGGAAGTGATACACCCCCGCCTAGCGACGAGCCCTATTATATAAGTGGAAAGATTGTATCCATCGAACTTGCCAACGGAGCCGCGGATAGCGACTACGACCTAATGATAGAGGCTCAAGTGGTATGTCTTCTTTCCCCTCGAATAGTCAAACACCCACTGATATAATTTCCTGTGATATAGATGCACCCAGTCAGAGATATGATTCCAATCCAACCTACGGTTGTTATCGGTGGCACGGTACATATCTTTCCTCCCATCCAATTTCCTACCATGTACTAACCATTAACAGGTTGCCGAAGTATCTGGGCATCTGCGCTTCGAAATCAATATCGACCAATGGGTGTCGGTGCTGGGCGCCAGTCATAACGCCTCCTTCGACGTCTCAAGTCAACGCGGAAATCTTCGTTTTGAAAACCACAGAATCGGGTCGGGCTCTCGCTGCGTGTTGACTGGAGTCATCACAGGCGAGTCATCTCGTAAAGCTACCAAACGTATACCTTTCGAGTTCTACGACTACAACTTTATCAGCATCTTACCACCCGAAACCCCCGTCCGAGGTCAGTATCCGCTATGCCAGCCTTCCCCTTTCAAAATCTGACATTTATGTCTCTCAAGGTAAAACTAACAACTATTACAACTCACCGAAAATACCCAGACTTTTGCTTCTATCACCACCTGGGACCCCAACGATGTCAGAGAAATCGAGCTGAGCACGGGCAAATTTGACCAAATCCGGGCATATCAGGCCATCATTCATTTTCCTTACGATTGGCAAGGTACGACAAGGAAGTTGATGAGAGCGATAAGCCTGTCTCGGACTATAGCGAACATCAGCACCCTGTATGTACACCCATAAAAGGATATTCATTTTTCCGTCGTGTTAGCGGTGTATTTCCACTTCCCGTCCTGGGTGCGACCGTTGATAACTATATATTGTTTCTTCTCTGTATATAAGTTCTTGTCTCATCGCAGTGCGATGTAATATTTATGTCCACGTTGTCGTTACATATAGCGTCATGATTCAGAAGCGGTCTGTTTCCCGAACATGCAAAAAACACTTTTGTTRAGTTCYTTGACTACGTTACGGTACATGGACKACTGTCCTAATTCGGCACTGAGTATTATTATACATACAATAATCTTTCAACAATAATTTACGTGTCCCAAGGAGGCAAGGATTCTCGTCTTCTACTCGTATCAAGGAGTCCAAAGTTATCCAACATATTCCTCGTCTGAAATCCAATATCTACCAAAAGGCACAGCTTTGGTCGATCCAGTGCTGACAGTATTTTGACTTTGGTGCTTATTCTTGTATGTTGGAGGTGGTTCGTCATACTCGTACGCGTACGGGTGGCTGACAGGGGTTGGGTTATATATCGTCATATCGTACATCGCCATCTCCTGATTCACGGTGGGGTCAGGAGGCAAAAAAAATTGCGTTTGACTCTCTTCAGTTACGCCAGGTGGTGGCCCAACCCACTCTGTTTATTTATTGTTTAAAGAGCGTAACACGAACACCCAAAACAAAAACGTACCGTCATCCTCAATAACACCGACGGAGCGGCCAGACGTTTCGTGATGATGACGGAGCCGTTCTACGTCACTAGCGTCATCACTATTTTGTTGGCTTCTGCGACGAAGAACGAGGAGAAGAACGATAGCGGCCGAAACAGCTACAACCCCTGCCACTGTCCCTCCTACGATCGCACCAAGTGGCTTTGGACTCGGAGGAGCTTCCGTTGGGGCATCACTAGGAGTGTCCGTTGTTGTAGCAGACGTGGGTGTGGAGGTGACAATAGGTCCAACGTTGTTTCCACCACCGAACGTTACCAATTGTGTCGTGCCCGATTGAAACACCTGTTTGCTATTGGCTTGGCTCACAGGAGTGCTCACCAAGCTGTTTGCAACCGCGATCGGCTGACTCTGTCCGGAGGGAGTTGGAGTCATTGGTGCATTGGGTGTTTGTGTTGGGGCTACAGGTCCACTGGTTGGCTGAAAAGTGGGAGATCTCCTTGATGTTAGACGAGACTGTATATTGAATTCTTCAAACAAACTCACGAAGGAATCGTCGGGGTTCCACTATTAGGAGGTGGTGGAGGTGGTGGTGGTGGAGGTGATGGAGGGGCATTCGTAGGAGCTGGAGCCGTTGTAGGTGGTTGAGGAGATCCTACCGCGATCGTGAGTGATCCACTTGCGTTCAGGATATCGCCGTTACTTTGGTACCTGTGTTATCAAACTGAACAGAGTTGTTATGAACAGAACTCACATAGTACTCCTAGCCCTTATGACACATACTTGCCTGTGGGATCTGGTTAATAATAAACTTTGAAATACGAAAGCCACCGACGCGAGCTGCACAGCTAGATTGACCGCTCTTGATATCACGTTTGAGTCCGGAGCAGCGAAACGGCCGTCCGCGGTGTTTGGTCGACCGAGAGATTTTGAGACAAGCAAACCGCATGAAAGTTCCAATTCAAAGGAGGGGGGGTCAGTAGATGTAGACGACCATGTAATCGTAACCGGAGAATTGAGGGAAACCGCCGGAGTGTTCAGGACGATTGCACAAGAGTCTTGGAGGACATTAAGAAACCTGTAAAAAGATGAACGAATGCTCGTGGCCCACAAAGAACACGCACAAAAACACGTAAAGACCGAATTTCCAAGTTTGAGGTGATACCATAGCAGTCCAGCTCTCAAACCGCTCTGGTGGGTTGTGATTGAGAGGGATAAAAGAAAAGGTCAAAAGCAAGTAGATTATGTGGTTCCGATACTGTTCATCATTTAGATAGTAACAGTGTGCAGTTCCAAATATGTAGAGGCAACCACATTGGCCACAGTTGGGGCCCGTCTGACATTGTTTGATCTGATACAGCACCATATATACCTGTCCGTCATGAAAATCTGCTGAGAGCCTGAGAAATCTAAGTGACGTACGTATGTATCAAGAAGGCTAAGATGGAGTTGATTGAAAGGACAAACTTGGTATTTATCGACATGTCCAATACGACAGATTTACAACTCGTCACCGCCTCTTTTCGATCTAGCCTTTAGCTCCTGCACGTCGACCCTTCCAACGCCATCTACACCCTTCAGCTTACTGATGACATCCCCACTGATGTTTTCCCACTCGAGTTTCGGCACGCTGAACAGTTGAACGTCCTCTAGATCACCCACTTGTCCGACATAACTGATAGCTGGGTGTACTTGGGCAATTTGTGCCGGCTGTTTGAAAAAAGGCGACGTAGAAGAGAGAGAAACTGCGAGATAGGCATTCATATCATGATTCAAGCTCAACGACATGGCAAATCAGTATCAGGGATGGCTGTGTGATTACATAAAGGGAACCCTGTCAGTGGCTTTATCACATAACAAACATGTCAGACGCACATCCGCTCTCATCTCAAGTTGGAGGTCATGCAGGCGTGCTCACAACAGACGATGGCTCTCTCATCATTAAACCAGCCTTACCTCTCGAGTCCAAATTCTACGAGGCACTGCAACAAGATCCCGGACTACAGCCTCTACGGCCGTACACGCCAAAGTTTATCGGGACCCTCAAATTGGAAGGTCAATTGGACGAGCAAAAGTCCGCAGATGAAGGAAATATTACCGTAACGCCAGTCGATGTCCCACAGAAAGATGAGTATGCTCATGGCGTGTTCCCGACCTTGTCATAAATTTATCTTAGACTTCACAGTCCCTCGTTCTACAAAATCTCTCTCATACTTTTTCACAACCGAACATTCTCGACGTGAAGCTTGGCACAATTCTCTATGATGAGTCTGCCTCTCCAGAAAAGGTTGAGCGGATGATCCAAGCCGCCAAAAACACCACGTCCCTCGAAACAGGCGTTCGATTGACAGGTTTCCAGGTATGATCCTATTTATTGCACGACTTTCAGCTTCTCAAATATGACATGTATGCGCTTTTGTCTTCCAGGTTTACGATTACGGAACCCAACAAGCGGTTAACACACCCAAGGCCTATGGGAAATCAATCAAACCTGCAGACCTTCCCGACGGTATGGCGCGATTTTTTCCCATTGGAGACCTCCCAGTTGGAACGGACGCTCCAAACAACGGAAAGAATGGTCTCCCTATGACTACCCTCCTGCCCGTTCTCCAGGGTATCCGTCAAAACGTTGCCGAGATCAGGGAAGCACTATCGCAGCTCGAATTACGCATGGTTGGAAGCAGTTTGTTGATTATTTACGAAGCCAACTGGACGCGTGCAGCAGAGGGGCTTAAATACGTGGACCATGAAGAGGAGGAAAGTGATGAAGACGACGATGAGGATGAGGAACCCGAAGGTGTAGTGCGGCCTGGGCCACCATTCTTGGTTAAACTCATCGACTTTGCCCACACGCGCTTGACTCCTGGAAAGGGTCCCGATGAGGGGGTACTGCTGGGCATAGATACAGTACTAAAATTACTCGACGGACGCATCAAACAGGTCAAAAATCGCATGTTACCTTCTTAATTGTCTCCCGTTTTGCCGTACTTGACTCTGTCGATGTGCAACTGGTGGGATGTAGGTGGCAGATGTCCCGACTGAAGCTTGGAGCTTGACTACTTGCATGCACTGCGCATCTGTCGGTTAGACATATCCGTTTACTCAGTCCGTTGCTCTATCGATCCAAATATAACACTCAGATTTCGATGCCCCAGCTTCCTTAGTTCACCTAACTTAATGATAGCATTTCTTTGTTTCTATTCTATGAGTGCTGATTGGTTTAGCCCAAGGGCCGCAGGTGAAACGTGCGCCATCCTTCCATCAATCAGTTTCCCATCGTCCTCAAACCCTAGAACCAACATTTAAGATGTTGCCAAACCTTATCAGCACCTTATCATGTCTGTTGCAACAAGTCTGCCAATCTTACATCCTCTCCATTTCCGCGGTCCAGGCGTTTGGCGCGTCAGTGCTTATCGGCAATGCTTCTACATCCACTGTTTAGAATCCCAATTTGTTTCTTGGTAGCATAGCAACATTAGAACCGACAAATTAAGGAATAGGAACCAGTAGACGCACAGTTTCCACCAAGTCCTAAGGGAGCACACCACAATTACGCGGGACCTGTCAAATGGCCTCCAAGGCAAGCAAGTGTCTTCGAGAACAAATCATCGAAATCGGCTTGCAAGCCCAGCCGTTGAAGCATGCTTTCTACATCTTCAACTTGGACTTCGTCCGTCTTTTGAGACTCCAACCACTCTTCCAAACTGGATGAGCTGCCAACGAGTATGCTTCTTAATCTCGTACGCTCTGTCTGGTTGATCGGCGATGACTTGAAACCTGCGCTTGCATCGCCCGCATCGATGTATAGATCAACCCCGGTTTCCGCGACTGGATCCCAGACTTGTGCTTGCAGAACAGTCAACCAAGCGAGATCGAGGTCGTCAAGCCAGTCTAGTACCTCGGGTAAAGACTCCGGGCTTGGTGTGTACCCTGTGATACAGGCCAGACAATCGTTTGTGAGGCGAAGAAGATATGCAGTTCGAAGGGATGTAGATGGATCTATAGGAGGTATTTGGAGTATAAGAGATAGGATCCGGCGACTCGCACTGAGATAGTCGTGCAGTGTAGGGAGGTGTGTACTGGGTTCGGATCTATAGCGTTCCGAGAATAGGATGAATATAGATATGCTACATACGGATATGCTCGAAATTGTTGATCTACCAACCTCTTTTTATATCCACGCGTAAGCTGCAAAAATTGGTCGTCAAGGTAGTCAACCAGCTTTCTTTCTTGAACAGACGATAGTGGACGACTACGACCTTTGCAGCCAGCAATTGGGATACCAGATGTATTAGTGTCCATAATGCTATCATCAGTCATCGCGGCAGTCACAAAAGAGAAATATAAATAGATGCAAAGTGACGTGACCCAAGTCCAAGTGTCTAAAACGCAAACAATGAAGACGAGTCCGGAAGTCGAGGCAAGAAAAAAAAAACAAAAAAAAGAGGGCGCAAAAGTTGCCTAAATTGAATCATATATTTCAGAGCCGTCATCTCCATCTAAAATCCTCTGCATCAGTCCAAAAACTTCAGTCCGTCTCCTCTCTTTCTCCTCCGGGCCCATGTGCGTCATATCGGGTGTATTTCTCATCCTTGAAGGACTAGGGTTGCTCAAACTGCCGTAAGTTTTACTATGACGTCCCACATAGCTGCCCCCACTTTCCGATCGGGATATCGAATACCTTTTGTGACGATCGTACTGGGCAATGTCCTCTGTTACATCTGTACGGTCCAGACTGGGCGCAAGAGGTCTTTTTTCACTCATCACTCTTTTACGTGCCTCCTCCGTCTGTCTCGCTGCCTCAGCCATTGCATTCTCGGATAAAAGTACCCATTCTTAAGAAAAGGGCATGGATCGTCAATAAAGAAAAGGGAGGAGCACTGGACACCCTACCGTCTTTCTCTGATAGGAAAGGATTCGAGAAAGGGATGCGTGTCATGAACCGTGGGGCTTTGAAGCGTCTTGAGAGGCGGCGCCGAAGGCCGAACATGACAATTATCGTAACCAGTATAAGAACCAAAAGAGCACCGATCACACCCCCAATAATGGCACCAATGGGGGTTTTCTTCAGCGATTTACTGAATTGTCCGGGATAACGGCTGCTTGTGGACGATGATGCCAGTGTCGTTGTCGCAGACTCAGAGGTAGCAGAACTGGTAGTGATAGTCACCGAAGAAACAGCTGTATTACCTGTTGTTGTAGCAGGAGCGAAGTTCGGGGGGGGCTGTGGAGAAGAATAAGGTGACGGCCCGCTTTCTGATCGCAATGTCCCAGGCGGGGTTTGTAGAGTGCTTGTAAGCGAAATTTGGGAAGGGCTGAAGTATTTTAAAACTACAATTATGAAAACAATATCATACACCTACTCAGATGGAGAGCCTGACGTGCTTTGAGTGATTTGAGGGCCCACACCAAGAGGACTAGAGAACTCCTTCCGCTTGATGTTAAAGTTGCCACTTGATGCGATAGAGGATGCATTTCTTTAATTCCGGGCAGGTTGAGCACCTGGGGTACTTTTTAAGCAGACATATTGAAACTTACAGGTATGCCTCCACATGACATAGTATCCTATGACTCTGCTTTAATACCGTATCGTTCAATATGCTGTGCTTACGGGAGTGTTCCCAGAAGAAAAGGATAACCCGAGATGAGAAAGATAGTCGGAGACTTCACTTGTATATTATAGAAATGTTCACCCAGACCGGAGCCGACAACATGCACGTCGACGAAGGTCGGATCGTCACCAGAAAGCTCCCAATTCACAGATAAAGCCTCTCCAGGTGAAACATCAGCTATCGTCCCGAATTTAAGAGCCCGGACAGCCTGGATAAATATCGTCAAAAAGCTTTTTGGATAAATAAGTACGTAGTCTCGTCGCGGACGAGGAATAAGCATGAACATACAGCCGGCCATGACAGCCCCAGGCGACTATAGATCGCATCCTGGCACGGAGAGCAAGAAACCGCTGACCAGAGCAGCCTGTAACAGAGGGAGATGAGAGTAGTTGGGAGGATACGGAAGTGTATCTCCGTTTTGGCTGCTTCTACTAGATGAAACGCCACCGGCTGACGCGAAAATGTGATCTCGCTCTAAGTATTATCGAAGCAACGTGCCGAGCCAAAAAAAACTATAGACCCTGTGGTTCCTACTGATTCGTACAGACAATGATCAATGCAGGGGACGTCACCTTCTGTTGTTAATCAAGTGTAGCATCGTCATCAACGAATGATGGATTTCACCGGATGTATGCAGTAAAGGAAATTTTCGGCACAAAATGAGACGCTAAAATGGTTTGCTTTTGAGGCAGGAACATGACGCTGAGGTCTTCTCTCGCTCTCCATGATAGTAAGTGAAACGTAACGCATAAAGCTTGAGTGGGGAAATCAACCGATGTCTGTCTGGGCCATGGAACTCCCCGAGCAAGTTTGTTTAGAACATTCACATCGTACGGAATTACACCGTGACACCGATGCAGAGGTCTCAGCAGCCTTTATCGCTCGACACAAGATGGTCCGTTGTTGGACGCTCAATATAAGCTCTCGGTGATAATATCAACATGAGTAGCAACGACAGCTGTAAATTAAGTATGCATCATCAGACGTTCTGATATACCGACATGGAACGTACTGAAGCATAGCCCGGTCGTGTCGCTGATGATCAAGAACACAAGTTTTGAGTCTAACCCGTCGTAGCTTGGAAACATAAGCAACTCTCACGGCTTCCCCCCGTCTATTTCAGTACCAGGCGCTTACTTGGGCACCTTGTGTTCGTATTTCTACTTTAGGCCAAAAACTACTGCGTCGAGATGGACGATGCATTCTGTAGCACTGCCGATATACCACCACCGCAGTTATGATGACCAACAGCGCCAACAGAGATCCAAATATTCCACCCATGGTTGCTACTGTTGGTCCTCTCGCCGGCTGGCTGTCGCTAGTCTGTGTTGGAGATGAATTTGTTTCTGTGGGTGTTGTCTCCGTTTTTGAAGTTGGCCTCACTGAATTAGTATCAGAAGCAAATGACTATCTCCAACTAGAAATCGCTGGCTTACCCGGATCGGAACTTGACATGGTCCCAGGCACAGGCGTTTCAAGGCTGGTCCAGACTCGGCTTGTTATGAATGTTGACGATGTATAATGATTGTCCATAGGTGTACTAGTGGTTAGATGCGTCCAGAATCTACCAGACGTAAGTCTCGTCATCGCCGATTTGAGGTCAAGCTACGTAATGCTCACGGAGGGCTGGAATCATACTCTGTTTCAGTATAACCTGACGTGGTATAATCAGGTGGCAGGTTTTCGCTCTCGGCCAACAGCCCGTCTGCGTTTCTGTCGTATCTATTGTCTCCTTCATTCAAGCTGATTCTTGAAGTTACAAAAAAGCTTACGATTGAGCCTCGATGCCACTTGTAAGACTAGAAGTATATCAGCCATTTGCATTGTATACGATGCATCGAACTCACAAGACATTACCTAGGTTCTCTGGAATCTCCGTAGTTGTGGACTTAGTCACACCAAATCGATATAGGATATCTACCTCGTGGTTCCCACCGGATAACCAGCTCAAACGGTTCGAGATCCTCTCTGTCGGATGACCATGTCCCGAGAATATCGCCCCCCTGCGAAACAACGTCTGGCGTGTCGAACTGGAGCGCTTGAACTGCCTGAACGAAAGAAACGAGAGCGCTTCGGACAGTCGGAAGGTGAGGATTCGCACAATCTCTATAGATTAATCACAGTCGTACTCACATATGTCTGTAAATTGTCCGAGCAGACGAAAGACGCATCGTGAAAATTGGAAAGCCTGCCAGGCTCCAAATATTGAATCAGGCGGTTATTATAAGTGGTATAGCCACTCGACCTTGTTTCAACAGCCATCCTAGTTATCATGATATCGAGAATTCTTGATGCACTGGTTACTCTGAGCTGGTTTTGTTAAACGGTTTTAATCAAGTTAGATGCTGATCAGTAGAATGCGGGCTACGCCGTGCCAGCAACGCAACAGCTTAAATAGAAAGAGTTCAAACAAGGCAAGGCGTAAGACAGAGATAGCTGACTCGGAGTCGCTTAAGTGTCCAATGTGAGTCATCTCTGGCTTCATAGCCATCGTACCAATAGCTTGCTGTGACATGATGCAAGAAAGCTGATGGTCGACATTGTGATACTAATAGACTGGTAAAGGGGAGATGTGATACGAGATGTTCTACACTTTGCTGCGCATGATGTCAACAACGCCCCATATCAATACTATTGGTTCCGGTAACTACCGTGGGTATTAATGGTGAGTTCACCCAACTATCTAAGTATAAAGCGACACGAGATAAATAGCTAGCTGCTAGAGCGCCCCAGAGAAGTCTCCGCAGTGAGGTTATTACCAAAGATCCGGGGAAAGCTGGATGAAGACCTAAACGAGAGTGCCTTCTAACTGCGCAAAGCTGTAGTGCTCGAAGCATACAGCAAATCTGGTGATACTCCCCTCCACCATGCGAGATGAAAGTGAGCGTTTGAATTTGAAGTCCATATGGCCGGATCATGCATCTTAATTTGTGTCGTAGACAAATTCAAGACGCTACCTTCTCCAATCCCTGCCATTTCATCTAAAAATCGATGTGTCTGGTTAGTTCCTGAAGTCTATGAACTCCTCCAGCTCAAGCAGTATTTGCTTTAACCACCGTTATCCAAATCGTTGGCTCGAGTTCTGGCTACGAATATTCTTTAAGCGCTCATGTGGTCCCAAACTTCTCTGGAGTAGGCTGTTCCACTGGAAAGCTCTGCACTATAATTTGGCTTATCTTACTCCCGAAATCATAGCTTCTCCGCGAGATCGCTGGCATGAGGTGTCAAACCATATCGAAAATCTTCTGGCGCTACCATCAGGCTTCATATATCTGGAAAGGGTGTGCTGCCAGCGCCTTCCCAATCCTTCTTTCGCAATATCAATGCGCGCCGTAACGAGGCGCCGGCATGTTTGCGATACATAAAGTAGCGTGGAACAGAGGTACTAGTAGCTGATTCATTTGCGACCCATCCTGGACTCCATGGTCATTTTCATTGTACTAATCATTGTTCTCGTCTTCACTTTCGTACGACGTGGTAATCAATTCATACTTCACACCACACCCGCCTCAATAAGAAAAATGCTGAATCCATCTGCGCGCACTCCCCAACAGGTACTTTCCGCTCGAGCACGACCGAACGCACGGTTAATCAAAGCGTTTGCACTAACAAATACGTTTGTTAGTGCAAACCCGGCGGTTCACATTGCATTCGTTCGGCATACTACACTTTTACTTAAGACGGCGTCGAAGCAAGGTTGGTATCATTTCCAGCAGGTTGCCACAGCATCCGTAGATGCTGTTCTATCAGATCACACAAAGGGCTCAAAACCCAGCATCGCTTTTGATACATTCATCCAGGATGTAACACTACGAGTCATCTTGGTCGGACTCTTTCGCGTTGATGCAGCTGCAAATGAGCTAGATGCTCAAGATGTTTGCACTGCCGCGAATCTTATCAACCACCTGTGGTCTCTTTCCAAAGAGACTGCGGAACCACCGGTAAACTTGCTTTGTGACTTGAACACTCATGTCAGACGTCTTCTCCCCGATGACCAGACATATCCAAATCCACTTGATTTCATTATTCCAACATGGGAAACTTTATGGCGAGTCGTCGCGACCGCAGTAGCTCATGCATCTGTTCACAACGATGCTTCTGCTTCCTTCGCAGGACTCAGATGTGCGCCGACAATCACTCAGTTCCGTCTGCGCAACGATTCCATGCCCTCTGTAGAATGGTGCATCACAGAAACGATGCGCTTACATCCGCCCTCGAAACGCATCGCACGCGCTTTCGACTCTACCCTGCTGTCATCCCTGGCGGCATCTTCGTCGGTATTCACGATCATCAATCAATGTCTTGAGAAATTCCTTTCTCGAAACGAGCGTGCTGATATCGGTACTGTCCTCAGATCCCGGAAGATATGGGGTTCTGATGCTGATGCTTTTAACCCTCGGCGTTTCACACCCGAAATGCTCACCAAGGAACAGGAGACCATCAAACTCCTACCCTTTGGCCATGGACCTAATTCATGTATCGCCGTCCGGTGGGCACCGATGGCGGCTGCGATAATTTCCGCAGAGATACTCCATATTTTCAGGTTAAATTCGGGATTTCGGCTGATACGAGGCCCTGTTGTTGGGGCTAGGAGTGGATGGGAGGGCTGGGCGGTGGAAAAGGATTAGTAGATGCAAACTAACACATCGCTCATATCTTGGTTCTTCAAACTTATGCCCGCATGTCGTATAGGCTTGCTGCTGATGTATAAGAGTTCTTGTATCGATGTATAGTTCCATCGACGATTTGTGTAGTAGTGGTTGTTTGTATATTTCATTGTAATCCCACCGTCTTTCTAACTCGTTGCATTGTGATGCTTGATTTTTCCCTGGCTCGCTCCGCCCCACTTTTCGCGACGTCCTCCAAAAACCCTGTTTCGCTTCTTAACCTCTCGAACTCTGCTCTTGGCCGCTTAAGTAGCTCGTTGACTGCTTCAGCAACATCGTTCTTCAAAACACCGTGTCCCTTCCCCTCATACCTGCGTGCGACGCCATGTATATCCTCGTCTGTGCATGCGGCGAGGATAGTGAGGAGGTTTGATGTCCCCGGACGTGATATTGGATCGTAAGTAATTCCGGAGATAGAGTCGGTCACAGCATGACGGATTTTAGATGTTATTTGAGCGGAACTATCGGTGAGGAGGATGCGTGATTGGATGTCAGGTGAAGATTTAGACATTTTAGTTGAAGGGTCTCTCAGAGAAAGTATTTTTTGGAATATGGCTGTTTGAGTAGTTGCATAAGCTCATGCTGCAGAAGAGAGCAGAAACAAACCAACTTTTGAGCTGCGAAGGCAGGGTAAATAATTCCGACGAAAAGGTACGGTTGAACGAGTCGGCAATGTCCCGACAAAGCTCGAGATGTTGAGTTTGATCCTCGCCAACAGGAATGTGCGTTGCCCTGATTAGAGAAGATGAGGAAATTTCCCGCAGATAAATAAACGAAAGGTACCTACCTATACACCAAAATATCGGCGGCTTGAAGGACAGGATAGGTTAAAAGGCCAGTGTTGAGTAAGTGTTCGTCTATCTCGGATTCACTATTTGCATTGCGAGACGCTGCTAAGCGTGACTAATACTGTGAGCACGAGATGACGTTCATAGATGATTGCTTACCTTCCAAGTTGTCATTCGGCGCAGCTTTCCAACTGGCGTGATACAATTTAAGATCCAAGCGAGTTCTGTGTGGTCAGTGTTCTGGTGTAAGGTTGTAGGTAAATTGTTTCACATACTAGATTAAAGGCTTACATGGTCTTGATGGAACAGCACCGAACGTTTTGGATCAAGTCCCACTGCCAACAGGACTGCCAACATGTCCCTCTTTGATGCCACAAGGTTATCTGGTTGTTGTGGCAGCGTCAACGCGTGCCATCCGACAACCGAAAAAAAAAGTTCATCTTCCACAGCTGCCGATTTTTGCAGCTTGACCCAGTTCGAAAGAGCGCCCAGGTAGTTGCCTAGCTTAGGCGTCGTGTCAGCACCCCCCAGAAGCAGATACTTCATTTACTCACATGAGGGATGCCAGTAGGCTGTATGCCAGAGAAAATGACGCGCCCAGTATTATTGCAATTACTTAGATATCTGCGTGTTGTCCTCCAAACCAGGTCGTTGAGCTGAAACCGTTGGTGGAGGACGAACTTGAACATCAAATTTTGCACAGCCACGGACGCACGGTTTTTTGTGTCAATGGAGCTGCCTTAAACTTTGCTTCCAAATTCAACCTGTCTGTTGTTCGTAATCTTATTCTCTGGCCTACAGAGCTGCGTTTGATAGCATTATGGAGCCCATGATGCCTAGTATTCCGGAGGATATGATGCCTGGAGCCGGGTTCGACTTCCGAGACGTCACACAAATCTTCACCGACGCTGCTGCCGGTATGTGTTGTGTTGAATTTCTGCCAGAAAAAAAAAAGCCATATCATGAGTAAATTTTATCATTAAACTCAAGTCATGGAACCCGGAAGCTTTGTTTTCATGGATGATTTCACCCTGCAGGATGCGATGGGTGCATTTGAGGTGAGCCGAAGAAGGTTTCGTGTATTCCAGATGTCTTAAATGTGGACAGATCGGAGAGCCGCGCCTTGATAGTGGTCTGATCGCAGAAGGCCAGCAAAAGGTACCTTTCCATCCCGGGACTCCATTGCTGCCAGAGGAGCTATGCTGGATCTTAGATAGGGCTTTTTCATACGAGGTGCGCAAATTATAATCATCTATCTTAGCCCATGCTTAACTCCTCGTGTCCAGATGGCATGGCACTCTGGAGATCTCCTCTCTCATACTGTGTTCACGTTGCTCTACGCGCATTCGCTGGCAGAACTTGACCCTGACTTCGTAACGCCCGGCATTCTGGCGAATTTTGATCCGTCGCGTCCTCCGGAGCTTCTATACCTAGTTCTACGAGCATGGGTAATGGGACTCCTCAAATGTTGCGACCTTTCGTGGAGAGAGCTCTCAAAAGGTGG